>JAKUBL010000016.1:0-280462 GCA_030563225.1 Petasospora hungchunana | reverse complement strand
CACCGGAACCACGCGGTGCCGATTGTATCCCCCAGTTCCCATGTGGTCCCGGGGCCCCTTCCCAGCCCTAGAACCATGTGTATCCCCCAGTTCCCTCTGTGGTCCCAGGGTTGGCAGCCCCAGGGCCCTTCCTTACCCCAGAACTGTTTCCATCCCCAGAACCCTTTGCCGCCTCCAGTACCTGTTCTAGTTACCAGCACCCTTTCTTGCCTTCAGAACTCGTTGTTGTCACCAGTACCCTTTCTTGCCCTCAGAACCCTTCTCTTGTCATCATTGTCGCCATCTTGTCGGAAAGAGAGTAGAAGAGGAAGGGGATGAGTACTTTTAGGATTATTTTTACAAGATTCGTTTTTGTGTCACTTGATTTGGGAAAAGTAAACAACTTGAGAAAAAAGCAATTTTAGGGGTTAATCGACCGGGTAACACTATAAATGAGGAATTTGTTATTGTGGTACACACCAATATGCATAATTTGTCTTATTTATGGATATAAAAGGGGCGAAGAGTAAGGATATGACGCTGTGTATTGGTCAACCGCACACGGCCCTTTGGAAAGACTCGGCGTCTTTCAATATTGCAACGATCCAGCGCCGCTCTGCATATGAGACAAGAATTATTTTGGACTCTGATACGACTTGTGTTTCACTAACCAGCGTATGTTTTCAGATCTTGGGGAACCCCCAGGATTAGTTGCGGTGACGAGCTCTCCGATGGTGTACAGGTGTTTACTGCCTCGCTTGATATGGGGAGAAATAAATACAGTTTCCTTCGATTTGAACGGCTAAAATACTACAATAGCGCAATCTTATAATATTTGATAATGACTTGAGTATTCCTGTGTAGGAGCTGTATGCCTATAAATCTAGTGTTTTCCGAATAATGATAATTATTATGATGAAGTTCACGATGTCTAGCCAAATTATTTAAGCAAGGAGTAAAGAATTTCAAAATCAGTTGCCTCAGTATATTATCTTGTATTATATATATGCTGCATCTCAAGTTTTTTTTTTGGATATTTATAACAATGAATGTCATAAACAATATTATACATAAGATGTAATGAATGTTTGAGCATGCTATTCCGAATATTTGTGTAGCTAGTGTTCTCAACCGGACGTTAATTAATGGAAGACATGGACGACACATCAGGATTCTTCCCTAAACAAGCTCCGACTGTACCAGGAGTAGAAAAGGTTCCACACAAGAGGAGAATAAAACTATAGACTGGCTGGAGTTCTAGATAATATTATATAACCACATTTTAATCCATAGCCTTGATAACCTGAAGCTCAAGCCATTCCTAGGAACGCGCGATCTAATGATCAATTCATTTGCGAATCCAGCCAATAAGCGGTCAATAATGCAAAAAGACTAATCAAGCTAGAAGGCAACCAGACTATCATTAGCTCATTCACCTTCTATCAAATTCATCTCCCTATATCACGCCGTTAAAATAGTTGATTTGGTCTGATTAACCCGATCTAGGCAGGGGGTGTCGTTCGCGCTAGACAGACTCCCGTTTGAAATTAGGCAGGGGGTGGTTCGCGCTAGGCTGAATTAGCTCTCGTCGTTTAGTCCTTTCGCTCTTTCTACCCGATTTGGACTGATAATTGGAAGGGGCCACAGTAAGACACCAAGATGACTTTGCGTGGGGATCCTATATAGTATTCCCTAGACTTATACATATGCTGCAGATATAACTCTGTGGCGAGCAGAAAGGATATTCGGGACAGCAGAGATGGCTACAGATGAGAGCGATTTTTTGATGGAGGAGTTGCAAGAAGGTGAGAATAAGCTCTCTGCCGAAGATAAGATCACTATCAAACGACAACTATACTTCTCCCACACTCTCTATGTCTGGAATTCTCGAACGCATGAGTTTGGAATTCTGCTGTTCATCATCAATCTCTTCCCCGGGTCGCTGATACCAAACTCGCTCTTCTCTTTGGTTTCGACATTGTCATGCATTATCCTGGCAAACAAACTCACAAAGGTTGTCAACTCTGGATCAAGACTTGAGGTCATGTTTCGAACCATTACAATCCAGCGTACGTTTGCTGTGCTATCTTGGGCTGCGCTGTTGATTGCATTCACGGTTTCAGACTCAAAGGGAATCATCAATATCGTCATGCTTATCGTTGTGATCAAGGGAGGTGTTGTTGAAAAGCTCTGTGCCATTGCTAACAAGATGTCCATGTCCCGAGACTGGATTGTGAGAATCACAGAAGATGATGAGGTATTTTTGGTGGAGCTGAATACTACTCTACGTAGCATTGATTTGTTCTGCAAGTTGATTGGTCCTCTATTCATTTCAGGGATATTGTCCCTCACCAATCATCAAATCACGGCGGGCATCATGATCATGACGTTTATTGTGAGTGGGAAACTGGAGATGATTTCACTCAGGAAGATCTATGACATGGTTCCGATGCTCCGTACAGAACGGGTGCAAGCACATGAGAACGAGGATTCTATGCAACTTCATGAGATGAGTTACGGGCAGAACCTCAAGCTCTTTATTGAAACTCCATTGGCTCTTCCGATTCTGGCTCTTTCAATGTTGTACTTCACAGTGTTGTCGTTTGGAGGATCTACAATGGCGTACCTTCTTTCGTTTGACGACATCACGAACATGAACCTGGGTGTTCTTCGAGCTGTGTCTAGTGTGTTTGAACTGTTTGGTGCGATGGTTGTGTTTCCCTTCCTTAATAGGGCACTGGGTCTTGTGAACACCGCAATGTGCTCTATCAACTTCCAGCTCTTGTCGCTGGTTCCTATAGCGATGTCGTTCCTGATGCACTACTCCAAGACACACTGGCTCGTATCTGTGTTCATCCCATTTAGTCGTGTTGGTTTATGGTGTTTTGATCTTTCAATCCAGAATGCAATTCAGCTTTATATCAAGGATGATATGCAAAGATTGAATGCAACGAGTTTTGAAGAGAGTCTGAACAATCTGTTTGATCTGTGCGGATACATATCGACCATGGTGTTTGGCAAACCGGAGCAGTTTGAATGGCCGGTGTTGATGTCTGTTGGATCTGTGGCGACTGCTGTGGTGGTTTACTCAATATTCTTCGTTCGGGTTAAGTCTGGGGTGATTGTTATATAGTCGATATAGAAGCTATTAGATCGATTTATATATATAAGCGATATATCATTTGACCGACACTAAAACATCAAGTCGATATATTAACACCAGATCGGGGTCTCCCATCGCGCGACGAAAAGACAATCCACACAGAATCATCACCAAAACACACAACTAACAGCGCAATGAAGCCCGAGACCGTCTTGGAGATCAACAAGGAAGTGCACCCCGTTGAACTTCCCGTCGCGGCGTTCCCGCCGTTCAAACTGCGCTCGTCGATGGTGGACACCGACCCGGTGATCTGGGTCCACCTCATCGAGGTGTTCATCGAGTACACCAAGGCAGTGATATATCTGCACACACCGCTGACTGAGCGGTCCGAGCAGCAGCTGGTGCAATATGCGAAGAGCTATCTTCACGAGATCGCAGCGGAGCAGGGCCAGCTGCTCTCGCTGGGGCTCATCAACTCGCAAATCTCCGAGAACCTCGAGACGTTGAGGGTGTGGATGTTTGAGCTGGTGAAGGAGCTCGGCGTGAGGAGGCTGAAGCTCAGTGGCGAATCGCTGTGGAACTACGCCAAGATCTATGCGCTGAAGAACTCGACGGGTGTGGCGAGTGTTATTGATGGGAGAATGAAAGGCAAGTCAGGCACGTCGTCAGTGTCGCAGGTACAGAAACACCTCGAGCAGCGCATCACCAACGGAAAGTTCGACAAGGTGGACTTGGAGGTCTTCGCGTCGCTGATGCAGAAGAAGCCTGTATCGAAGTCGAAGGGAAGAGGAAGAACACCGGAGTCATTCCAGGACAAGTTCCTCACTGTGATGTGGGTCGAGATGCTCGAGAAGTTGTACGCCAAAGGAGACGGAAGGTTTGCCAGTGTGGCGAAAGATCTTGGAGTGCTGACACTGCTGGGAGCCACGACATCTAGAATTGCCACCGTTGCCACCGAGCTTGGGATCAGTTCTTCGCATTCGCTCTCGCTGTGTCCTCTCTTTGCAGGCATTGTGACTTCTTCACAATTCAGCAAGCTCAGCCCCGGATTGGACGCCAAACTGCCCTTCATTCGAGCAAGAGTGCAAGCTACCGTGAAAAAGGAAGACGTACAGACCCTTATTGACATGTTCCCACACCTCACCATCTCACACACTGAACGACTACTACGCAGGAACAACAACAACGTTGAGCAACTCACGATGAAGCTTCTCGAAAATCCAGAGCTAGGTGTGGAGCCAGAATCAACCAAGTCCAAGAGCTCTGTTCCTACAGCTGATACCATTATTACTAAGAAGGTCATCAACAAGCCGAGAGTGAATCATGTCCCTGATGAGGCGAAGAACAAGACGCTAGAGGCCGCATTGAGACTGATGTATGAGGATGACGATGATGAACACGACGACACCTACGATGAAGCCGAAGCTACCATGGGTCCTGGCCAGCAGTCGGCGTACGACAAGATTGAGAGGAATTTGTGGGATCTGTACAAGAAGAACCCTTCAGCGTTGGAGAAGAGTGCTAGAAAGTCTTCATTGAGAAAGCAGTTGAAAGAGGAGACGACTTGGTCGGATGAGCAGATTGAGGGATGGGCAAGAATGATACAGAAGAGTCCAAAGAGAGCCAAGTTGTTGGAGGAGAAGTACATGTTCAGGGGAAACAAACCAGAGAGGTCGTCATTTAAAAGATTTGATGACAGTGAAGAAGAAACATCTGGAAACAGTACAAGAGAATCTACACCGTCTGAGCCTACCCCCAATGAGAAGACAATGCCCAACAAGAGACAACAAGCAAGAAATGAGAAGCACAAAGCATCGAGAGCTAACCATAACAGAAAGTCCGGTCACGACAAGAAGATGGCAAAGGGATTCAACTAATGATCAAGTATCTATATGAATGCAATTACTATACAAAACCGTTTTTTTTAAATTCCACATCAAGCATTAGCTGGCATCTTTGCCAAAAGATCAAAGGAACCAGTACCAACACCTGAGAGCTTACCAAGCACAATACGTGCAGATGGAGACTCGAGCTTCTCACGATCACCATCCAGCACAGCCTTTGTCAAGAACTGACACGTCGTCTCGTAGGACATCTTCATGAATGAGGATGTGGAAGAGTCGATACCCTGACGGTTGAAAGCAAGGTATGTACCTTCTCTCGTCATCATATCACCAATCAAGTCCAAGTGACGAGACGACACTGTGATGGCATAACGACCGAACACGTTCTGGATCTCGTTGACGATAGTGTTTCTTGCAGCTTCGACACCATAAGTTCTCAGCACAGCAGCCACGTCGTTGGAGGTGATGCAGTTCACGTCAATGAAGTCGTCTTGGTCCCACATGGCCTGGAAGTTCACACCTTCAGTCGTAAGCACACGCTTGCCATTCTCTGGTTGTGGATGCAAACAACGTCCAATTCTTGGAACCTCCTTCACGACGACACGACGACACACATCCTCAACAATGTTCACCATAAGCAGCTTCTGCGTCTCAGCTGGGAGCTCGAGAGTGAAGCGACACCACTCACCATTCTCGTCATCAAAGTCAAACTTGGTGGTAAGACGATGTGCGCTAATGACAGCAGACTGGCGGTCACGAGCGTGTTTAGACAAGTTTGCGTTTCTGTTGGAAGCGGCCTTGGTGTCGATCTCATCTTCAGAGTCGGACTCAGAGTCGCTGTCAGAGTCAGAGTCGGAGTCGCTGTCAATTTCCTCATCAGACTTCTCTGCTCTAGCCATTGTCTCAATTTCATCATCATCTGGCTCATCGTAGGAAACAGACTGCTTGCCCTTTGTGCGCTCCTTCTCGTCATCTGCGTCATCATCGTTAGAGATCTTAGAGGAAGCGTCGTAGTCGGAGATCTTACCAGCGGACTTTCCAATCTCAGGTAAGGACTCGGAGGTTGTCTTCTTCTGCTTCTTCACCTCCTTGATAATCTCAGTTTCCAGTGTCTTCAGAAGTTTCTCAGTAAGTGTGTGCTCGAGGACTTCCTTTGAGACGTCGTACTCCTGATAGTACTCTGCACTCTCAAAGAATCTAAAGTCGACCTCGTACGAACGTGTTGCCTGTTCGCTGTTACCAGAAGTCTCTGTGACAGTGACAACATCAACAAGCTCAGAGAAGACAACCTTGGCCACAGAACGACAGAAAGCGTCCGCCATGTCGTCATCCACTTCGTCTCTGATTACCAGCGTCATCTGTGGAGTCTTGATGGAAGCAGAAGCAGTCATAATGATTTCTCTCATACGAGGAATACCAAGTGTGACGTTTGCAGCACCGTGACCGGCGAAATGGAACGTATTGAGTGTCATCTGAGTCGATGGCTCACCAATAGATTGGGAGGCAATGATACCAACCGACTCACCAGGGTTAATAAGCGAGCGCATGTACTTCAACTGCATCAGAGCACGGAACATCTCAGGAGTCATATCGTTTTCTGTTCTTTTCTTGTCAGCAAACATCTCTGGGTTCTTCTCGATGAAATCGTTCAACTTAGACTCAAACTTCTCAGAAACAGCACCGAGGTACTTGGCAGGGTTGTAAACAGAGAGCACTGGGTCGTACTTTGTGGAATTCACGTCCTTTTTGAGAGCCTTCTTCATCTTCTTGTTGTATTTGGCAACAGCAGATGTATCAAGATGTTCAATGAGCTCATCAGGCTTGTACTTGGCGAGCATGGCCTTGTAGTTGTCGGCACAGAACTTGAACTGGTTCATGTGTGATTCCTTCGTAACGTCAATGGCATCACCACCATACAAGAACTGAATCAGCGTACCATCACCGTCTCTCACAGTGTTGTCGTAGGAAACATGGACACCTTCGAGTTGCTTCGTCAAACAACGCTGCAAATAACCAGATCTCGATGTCTTGACAGCAGTGTCGATAAGACCTTCACGACCGGCCATACAGTGGAAGTAGTACTCCTGTGGTCTGATACCGGAGTAGAAACGGCCCTTAATGTAACCACCGGCTCTAGCATCAGTTTCGTATGGCTTGAAGGATGGCAAAGTCTTACCACTCACCATCACGGGCACACGACGACCTTCCAACGCCTGCTGGCCAAGAAGACACATAATCTGAGAAACGTTGACGTTGGAACCCTTGGCACCGGAAAGTGCCATAGCTTGCATGGAGTTATATGGGAATCTCTTCATAGTACCGTCTGGAACACATTTGGACACGACTTGCGAAGTGATGGCGTTCACCTTGGACTGAGTAACCGCATCGAGAATTCCACTCTTGTTGTCATCACGATACACCTCCTCCAATCTTCTGAGGAATTCTGGGTCATCCGTTTTGGTGTTGGACTCGAGGTTTGTCACTTCGGCAGCAGCAAGACGACCAACATCGACAGATGTGAGCAGAATCTCGTTTCTCCACTGATTGCCCTCCGATGTCAAACGCAAATCGTCCATACCACATGTGAAGGCCGTGTTCTGGATGTAATTCGTGAAAAGTCTTCCCAAAACAGAGAGAGATTTACCAGCAACAGCAGGCCCGTAAACCTCATGCAAAGAGTGAACAATACCGTATTGGGAGGCACCGTACTGCGACTTATCGAGGATACCACACAGCAATTCACCGTTGTAGAAGAGAACTTCGTTCTCCTTGGAGCCCTTGCCCCAGTACTCGTTCTTCACCTTGTTCTTGGACAACAAGTTGATACCTGGCTTGTCTGCTGGTGTGATGTTGAGAAGAACAGTAGTGATGATCTGCTTACCGGTCCACAATGGCTGTGGTTTCATGATAGCTGGTGGGACGGTGATAAGCTTCTCTCTCGTAGCATGGCCATCTTCTGGACGAACACAACCGTAAACATACTGCTGATACTGCTCTCTGGTGAAGAAGGAGTCCTTGTTCGTGATCCACACACCGGCAGAAATATGATCCTGAATCAGACCTCTCAGTGGACCACCGGAAGTTGGAGTCAAGTACTGCGAGTCAGTGTTTGCAAGGTTGAGAGCCTCTGATCTTGCATTCTCGTTCTGTGGGAAGTGCATGTTCATCTCGTCTCCATCGAAGTCTGCATTGTAGGCGTTTGTGTTGGCATAGTGAAGTCTCAATGTCTTCTCACCAGGAAGCACTCTGACCTTGTGACCCATCATGGAGGCCTTGTGAAGAGTTGGCTGACGATTCATAATCACAATATCATTGTTACGGATGTGACGATACACCTTCTTGTTAATGACGTGAGAGGCGTTACCAGAGGGTGTGAGAAGTTGGTTGGCAAGAGCAGTACGTTGTTCCTCGGTCATACCAATCAAGGACACGAGAGAACCATCTTCGTTCTGCACCTGAATAGCACCCGGCCACACATCTGGACCGTTGATGACCGCTTGGCGAAGCTCGGCAGAGTTGTGAGCAGTGACTGGCTCTGGATAAGTGAGCTTCTTTGCAAAGACAGGAGGGACACCAATCTCGTTCGTCTCAATGTTTGGATCTGGAGAAATGACCGAACGTGCGGCGTAATTGACACGCTTACCCATCATGTGCTTTCTGAAGAGACCCTCCTTCTTCTCCAGTGCCTGCTTGATACCAGGTGGAGCGTTTCTGGCTGCGTTTGCGTTCTGGTTCTTGGTGGAATCGATGAAGGAGTTCACATCGTTCTGGATCGTCACAAAGGCGTTCATGAGTCTGTTAAAGATGGCCTTTCTGTCCTCTGCAGTCATCTGATCCTTCTGGATTGTGGAGATCTGGTCGTTGAGGTCTCTGATGAGCAACGACGTGTTGAGGACTTTCGAAAGAAGCTCATTCTGGGAGTTCTCGTGGACTTCTTCACCAAGTTTCGAAGGAAGACGGAATCTTGTTGGTGGAACAACGACAGCCTGAAGGAAGAAGATGTCTGCTGTCATGCGAGCAGTGGACTTTGGTCTCGAGTTGAAGAGGAACGTGATGATGTTGTGTTCCTTCTTGAACACAGCACGCATGATGTTTCTCACTTCGGTGCTCAACACGTACTTCGAGCCTCTCGAAGCAACGTCTCTGTGGTTGTTGCTCTGTGTCGACTCCTCATTGATCATCTTCTGGCGTGACTGGCCCTTCATTCTATTGTTAAGCTCCTGCTTCTCCGGAAGGGCATTCTCAAAGATCTTCACAATGCCGTCTTTTCTGAAGGTTGGGGAGAACATGGCACAGTTGTCACATTTCTTTCTGGAAAGTAGCTTCTTGTAGAACTCGTGGATCACCTTCTTACGCTCGTCCAACACGGACCCGGTCTGGATACCGTGTTCCGTGGTTCTGCCCTCGCTAAGTGCCATGGCAATGGACTTCTCCACAAACTCCTCACGTCTGTTCATGAGCTCTCTAATCGCCTTTGGATCAGCAGTGATGGTTGCAGTGTCGTCCTCGCCCTCCTCGGCTTCGTCGTCCTCCCAGCCGTCAAGAGACATGTTCTCCAGCTCGGCAAGCTCCAGCAGCAGACCGTACTGTATCAGCCTCAGCTTACAGGCGTAGCGGTGCACTTCGACGGCCTTGAGCCTGAACTTGTGGCAGTAGAGACAGGAGCTTCTGAGGAAGATCCACAGCTGGTTGAAGAAGAGTGGGTTGTACACCGGGATGGGCAGCTCGATGTGGCCCTGGTGGCCCGGGCAGAACTTGTCGTCCAGCCCACATGTCGCACACAGGTTTCTGAGGAAGGCGCCCAAGGCGAGATCGTACAGACCGCCAGAGATGGGATGCCCGAGGTTATCAAAGACGGTTGGGTTCGTCACCTGCTTGGCCGACAGCTTGCGCACCTCGTCCGTCGACAGAATGCCGAAATCCACCGACACGATCTCGGATCCGACCGGTTTGGCAATGTCCATTTGGTGGGTTTTTTTTGTCTTGTCCTCTTTGGGTAGAAAGATGAGCTTGAAAGTGTGCTTGAAGCTGGAAAAAAAAAATTTGTGCCATACAGGTCAAAAAAAAAAAAACACGCTTATGTCAGCAGATTATGTAATCCATCCGTTTGCTGACATAATCAGATTACATATGTCATCAAACGAGTTCGCGGAAGGCAAAATAAAGGAAGAGATGTGTGTTCTCTCTTTCTCTCTCTCTCTCTCTCTTCATCAGATCCATTGAAAGGCAAATGTCAGTTCTCACACCCAACACCGTAAATTACCCTTTCAAGTTCGAGGCGTTTCTGCAGTCGGAATTCCATCTGGGCATGGACCCAGACCGCCCAGTGTGCCAGTATTTCAACGGGTATGGTGGCTGTCCACAGGGAGACATGTGCCCAAACAAGCACGTCGCCTCGATATACCAGAACAAGATCGTGTGTAAGCACTGGCTGCGCGGGCTGTGCAAGAAGGGCGACCACTGCGAGTTTTTACACGAGTACAACCTCAGAAAGATGCCCGAATGCCTCTTCTTCTCCAAAAACGGCTTTTGTACGCAGACTCCAGAATGCCAGTACCTCCACATTGATCCACAGAGCAAGATCCCAGAATGCCTCAATTACTCCACTGGGTTCTGCCCAGAAGGCCCACAGTGCAAGAACAGACACATCAAGAAGCTCATTTGTCAGAACTACCTCACTGGGTTCTGTCCCGACGGACCAGACTGTGATCTCTCGCATCCAAAGTTCGATCCACTTCCTGATAAACTGAGAATTAGACCAGACAGACCGCTGGAATCAAAGAAGAACATTGGCAAGTCCGTACTGGAGATCCAGATCGAAAAGGAGAGGGAACTGGAGAGACAGAGAGAACAGGAACAGGAACAGGAACAGGCAAGTCAGCAACCAGCTTAACCCGTTTATAACGCTTTTTAATGATCAACGACATTTTAATTTTATTACTAGACAAAATCGTAGATTAAAAACATCACTCTTTTGTATATATAATACAGTAGTACAACAGCCCTGCTCAGTACTTGGATTTGACTCTTCCACTTCTTGGACCACGTTTCTTTGGAGTAGCATCCTCTTCTTCAGCAGCAATCTCGTCCTTTGTTCTAGGTCTCTTTCTCGTCATGGTGGCGTCCAACTCTCTAGCAACGCACGCGAGCAACGTGTTTGTTCTTCTCGAGAGTTCCGCAACCGTTCTGGACTGGAAGAAGAAGTCGAATCTGAACAATGGTGAAGTTCTGATCGCATCTCTTATTCTTTCATACAGATCCGGTCTGTCAAGGCCAAACTTGTGGGCTTGAACAAGCAGATATCTGTCCTCCTCTTCAGAGTAGACACGTTTGTTCGTGGCTGCCGGTGGATACTTCAACATCAAATCCTGGAGGGGATTGGTATACTCTGACAGTTTGATTCTGAGTGCCTCTTTCTGCACCTTGGACTTCCGGATCTTGTCCTCACCAGCTTCGATTTGTGCAATGTAACGGTCAAATCCATCAACAGCAGCATAATGTGTCCAGAATGCCTTGGCGTACTCGCGTACTTCTTCAGGTGTCTTCTCAGGGAACTCAGAAGCAATGGCCGTGATGGCATTACGACCATGCTTGGCTGACAATTGAATGAACTGTGTAAAGTCCCTTCTCGACCAGTTGGAGAAGCCCTGTTGCAACATTTCCTCCTTTTCATTCTCCTCTTCTTCGGTCAATGGAGTAGAGTTCTTAATCTCGAGCTGAAGCAAGTTCTGTTCTGCTTCTCTCTGTTTCAAATCAGAGGAAGATCCAGACGCAAGTGGAACCTTGTAACCGATCTTTTTTCTATAGTAGGCCCTTTCCTTGTCGAACAACTCCTGGAGCTTCATTGGATAGAATTGATGGTCAAACATATTTGGGATTTTCGGAGCTCTTGGAAGTCTCTTGTCTGTGGATGTTCTTCCACCAGTGTGAAGAACATCCTTGTAGTACATATCCACCGAGTAGTTCTCCTTACGTTCTCTCTTTGAAGGATTGATCCAAGTCATTCCACCAATCTTGTTGACATTCTTCTTCTTGAAATCTTCACCGTTCCACTCATATGCAGAGTCCGAGGAGAACTTCTGCAAATCATCCAAACCCAAGTTCGAGTAACGTTCAGCCAATTTGTTAGTCTTCGCCTCAGACTTGGACAACAAGCTGTCAAGATCAAATTCGTCATCAGCGGCATCAGCATCTTTCTTGAACACATCAGCAGCACCAAACTGAATCATATTGAGCAAATCATCCTTCGTGGTGCTGTTCTGCGGTTGAGTCTGAGTACGGCCTTGTTGGATGACTAACTGATCCAATCTCAACTTCTGTGTAGCTCTTTCCAACACCTTTTCTTCAATCGCATTTTCAGTGACAAATCTGAAAACTTTGACCTGCTTAGTCTGACCGATTCTGTGAGCTCTGTCCATGGCCTGGAGATCTGCCTGTGGGTTCCAGTCAGAGTCAAAGAGAACGACAATGTCAGCAGAAGTCAAGTTGATACCCAAACCACCGGCTCTAGTGGTGAGCAAGAAGATGTATTTGGAAGAGTCTGGGGCGTTGTACTCATCAATGGATCTCACTCTGTCAGCATGATCGGTCTGACCGTCAATGCGACAGTACTCGTATTCTCTGAACATACAGTAATCCTCCAAGATATCCAAAACACGAGACATCTGGGAGAAGATCAACACACGAGATCCTTCAGCTCTGAGTTTCTTGAGCAGTTTATCCAGCACTTTTAACTTCTGGGAATTGTAGACCAAGTGTTCATCAGTGGTGTAAGGAGGACCTGGCTCTGCACCTTCGAACAAGTATGGATGGTTACAACACTTTCTCAATTGCATCACAATGTTCAGAAGACGTGTCTTAGACTCACGTTTACCATTCGCACCATTCACGGCATCAATGTCCTTCTCGAGAATACTCTGGTACCACTTTCTTTGCATCTCGGACATACCAACGTACAAGTTGATCTCCTTCTTTGGCAACAAGGACTTCTCCACGTCGTTCTTAATACGACGGAGGAGGAAAGGTGCGAGAACTTTATGCAACTGTTGAACGACCTGGTCCTGTTTGTTCTTCTCCCTCTCAGACTCGTCAACAGTAGGATCTGGTGTTCCCTCATTAGAAGCGAGGAACCAGTCGTCAAAGGCCTCAGAATCCGCAAACACATCTGGGAGGATGAAGTTGAGCAATGCCCAAAGCTCGTGAAGGTTATTCTGGAGTGGGGTACCAGTGATCAAGAGTCTGTTTCTGGAGTGGAACATACGGATGATTTGAGAAAGCATAGACTCCTCGTTTTTGATTCTGTGGGCCTCATCAATGACGATGTACTGCCAGTCAAACTTTCTGAAATGTGCTTTCTCTCTGATGATGATCTCGTATGAGGTGATACACACGTCAAAGTCACATCCCATGAGCTTGTCCCTGATCAGCTGTGCTCTCTGTTCCTTGTCACCCTGGAGAATGAACGTGTTGACATCTGGGGTCCATTTGGCAAACTCTCTGGACCAGTTATCGAGTGTAGATTTTGGAACAACAACCAAATGTGGCCCGTTGATCTTTCTGATGTATCGAAGGTATCCTAAGAAGGAAATTGTCTGGAGAGTTTTACCCAATCCCATTTCATCAGCGAGAATACCAGAGATGTTATTCTCATGGAGGGAAACGAGCCAGTTGAGACCCTGGATCTGGTATGGTCTGAGAGTACCGTGGATGTATCCTGGTGATTCGGTGAATTCAGTGAAGACAGTCTCGTCCTCCTCGTCACGCAACAACTCGGCATCCTCCTCCTTCTCCGTCTTACGTCTTCTATTATTTGAGGACGTTGGCTTCTTGCTCTTCTTCTCGTTCTGGATGATGTCCAACACCTGACGGAACTTTGGATCCTTCTCGGCTTTGGCGTTGATGAAGTGTGAGAAGAGAGATGTCAATCCCAAAAGGTACTTGAAACGCTTAGCCGTCTCGTCGACGTTGAACTTGGGCTTGGCCGGGTCCACAAAGTATGCCTTCTGCTTAGCACCAAGCGAGGACCACTCCTCCGTGGTGAACTGCTCCTGCTTTTGTTAGTCTCCTGGGGGTTGTAGTAAATCATAGGATGGATACTCACGACTTCTGGTGTGTTTTCCTCAGTCATTGCGCCTTGTATTTTGGAGTTGAGCTGGAGAGACGCGTTTCGTTTGGATCTTTTCGAAGACAGACGCGTTTCGCTTCGGCGCGTGCTTGTTGACTTCTGTGTTGATCTTGAGTGGGTCTCCTGGATTGGTGAGACTCTGGTGGAGTTATTCTTGACGTTGTTTGAGTGGTGTCTTTTTTGATCGGGAAACTTTTTTTTTTTGGACGTTCTGGTTGGTCGGTGGATCTTCTGCCAAATTAGGAAATAGTTCGCGGAAGGTATTGCCGAATTAGGAAGTCAATGAATAGCTGTTCAAGTATGGTTTTCAAAAGTGGTGAATACTCCACTGGTTTGCACAAGCAGAGTGATTATATCCATACACACTGTCAACGGCCCAAAGTTCTCCATAAACAAACATGAAGACCCTCTCCTTCACAATCTCTCTTATAGTGCCCCTACCGCCTCTGTCATGGCTTTCCTTTTCCCTTTTTTCCCCATGCAATTTCTAATCATCTCTATCCTCCTCTCTCTCTCTTCAGAACCAACGAAATGATCCCCGTCTCGCCGCCAACGATACCACAGGCGATCGAGAAGGACCTCAAGGCGCCCGAGCCCGAGCACTGTCCCGGTCCACAGTCCGAAGACGCCGGGAAGGGCGACGCCTGTGTGGGATGTGCCAACAAAGAAGTGTGTGAATCCCTCCCCAAGGGCCCCGACCCGGACATCAACCGCATTAATGAACGACTTGCCGGTGTGAAGCATAAGATACTGGTGTTGTCTGGGAAAGGCGGTGTGGGAAAGAGCACGTTCACGTCCATGCTGAGTTGGGCGTTGGCTGCTGATTCTGATTTGGAAGTTGGTGCGATGGACTTGGACATTTGTGGTCCTTCATTGCCAAAGATGCTGGGTGCAGAAGGTGAGAGTGTGCATACGTCCAACTCCGGGTGGACACCAGTCTACGTTGCAGATAATCTCGGGATGATGAGCATTGGGTTCATGCTTCCCGATGAGGACAGTGCGATCATCTGGAGAGGTGCAAAGAAGAACGGACTGATCAAGCAGTTCTTGAAGGATGTGGACTGGGGCAACCTGGACTACTTGCTAGTGGATACGCCGCCTGGCACCTCCGATGAACACATCTCCGTGAACACTTATCTGAAAGAGTCGGGCATCGATGGCGCACTCATCGTAACAACGCCACAGGAAGTTGCGCTGTTGGATGTTAGAAAAGAGATAGACTTCTGCAGAAAGGCCAACATCAGAGTGCTTGGAATCGTCGAGAACATGTCGGGCTTTGTGTGTCCAAGTTGTCATGGGAAATCGCAGATCTTCAAGCCTACAACTGGAGGTGGGAAAGCATTGGCAAAAGAACTCGGTGTTCCTTTCCTCGGTGCAGTACCGTTGGATCCGAGAATAGGAAGGGCTTGTGATAACGGCGAGTCATTCTTGGACTTGTATCCAGACTCTCCGGCCACCGAGGCTATTCTGGACGTTGTTGACAGCCTTGTGGAGTCTCTTGACGGGTGATGAGATATACATACATATTTAACGACCGCATACGAACCAAAAAAAAGAATGATTAATATTTATATATATTCTGTGTAGTAACTTCTCAGCTACTTACAAGAGACTAACAAATCCATATATTAAAGAGTAAGAAACCAAAACCTGAAAAGCGTGCTGAGGGGTATAAAGAGTAGCAGAAAAAAAGTCCATTCCAGCAGACGACACGAAGTAAATCATTAATAGACACGTAAAGCGCCAAGTATATCAGATGTAGATCACCCGTTGATTCTCGGGGAAGGAGATCTGCTGCTTACTCACACGTCTATTAGCTCTTTCCTCGTCCAGAATCTTGCCAATGTGCACCGAGATCTTGGAAGGTTTGGCGAAAGTGGAATATCTTTCAACAATGTTTCCCTCCCTATCCACAAGGAACTTCTCGTAGTTCCACTTGACACGCTTCGAGTTGAGGAACCCACGCTTCTGGTCCTTCAGGTACTTGAAAACGCTGTGCTGGCTGCTGCCATTGACACGGATCTTCTCCATCAGCGGGAAGCTGACACGCCACTTCTTCTCACAGCGGTCAACGATCTTCTCCATGCTCTTTGTGCGTTCTTGGAAGAACTGGTTCGATGGGAACCCCAGAACAACAAAGTCGTCCTTGCGGTACTTCTGGAAAAGCTCCTCCAACTCCCCGAGTTGGTGGGCACCGGCACACTGAGTGGCAACGTTGACGATGAGCACGTACTTGCCCTTTAACATCTCGAAGCTGAAGGGGTTCCCCTTGATGTCGAGTGCCTCCAAGTTGTAGAACCCCACACTCTCCGCAGCGAGCACGCTGGAGTGGGTCGAGCTCTGGTGGCTCTGTCTGTTCGTGTTTGCGTTGTTCTTGTGTGTGAGGTACTGCTCGTCGTCGTAGTGGTCGGCAGTGAGGTTCTCAGAGGAGCCCAGGGAGAGGTCCTCTTCCCCGTCTATGGAGCGTGTGAGATCTCTGTGGAGCTGGTGGCCGTCGAGCGTTGTCATTTGGGTGGTGGTGTTTAGTGGTGGTGGCAAAAGGACAAGACAACTGGAAGGGGAATGTCTCCCACTTTTATAAACCCTGTGGAGTATCGCTGATCTCATTAGAAAAGAAGTCTTGTTGGCCGAGCGATGCCTGTGCATATCGCAGATCGTTGCCTTTTGAAGCCGATTTTAGGCATTTATAAGGTTGTGGTATATGGAAGGGAAAGCCATGGTGGTAAAACCAAGGATTACTTCTATATATGGACAGCTTCTCTGAGCCAATTGGCTAGAATATCAAGCCCAATTTCCCAATAGATCTGACATCGGGCGCGCAACACAAACCCTGGGCTTCCCAAAGAGGAAACGTAATGAGGGCGCGCGTTCAGTTCACGCGTGAGAACGCGTCAAACTCCGGCGCCTTTTTTTTTCATACTGCACACTCTTACCAATTAGAGCAAGAGCAGGGCTCATCAGTCAAATATGCTACCTAGAAAGTGGTATTGTTCTCTCGGCGCTCTCCTATGATCCCTAAATATTGAAGAGAAAAAGCCGGCCAATTGAGGAATACAGGATTGAGGCCCTTCTTTTTTGAACACGAGTAGCTGAATCGTGCGTCATCACTGTTAAAGAGCATACAGTGCCTCTCCTCAGGTGTCTCATTCTACCCTTGTGAAGTTTTCTTGGTATTCACATGATGTTCCCATAGATTTGTTTAAAATGTTATATATATATATCCACGACCATAAATTTGTACAATTGTTTCTGTCTTCCACTTTATGATTGACACAGAAGCGTCTGCATTGGGTGGGAATGAGACGTACAAACATTCTTGATCTAGACATCCTCTAACTCAGACACAGGTTAGACCGTGGGCCTTCTACTATCCATCAACAGTCAGAGAAAGCCGGGGACTGAAAAGTTCCACTTCTATCAAAAGTATTGTCAACGTCTGGGTGCCTTTCCCCTTTCCATAGCTGGAACAAGGCACAGGTATGCACAGCTGACAACATAAGTTTTTTCGCTAGATCGGGGACATGTGGGGTCAGAGAAATGACAATTGTTTGACATGGGAACCCGACCTTGATTTTGCAGAAGATGAACCTGGCCTCCCGAAGCAAATGTTTGATCACTAGCCTACTTTTGTTACTGAGACTGCTCCTTTGGATAGCTCCGGTGTCTTCTACAACGGCGTGATGAAGACCGAGTACAACAACTCGAGGGCCATGACATGCATATCATGTATACCGAGAATCATCTTAGATGACATATCATGTATCTTAAGAATTATCTTAGATTATAAATTTCTCTTTATTATCTTTACTCTACATTGTTGAAGCTCATCTGAAGTAGTTTTGGACCTTAGTGATATTGTTCGATAAAGAGCTTGAACTTATATTTGGGACCCTTCGACGAGGTCAGTGTCAAAATTAAATCAGATCTCCGAGTTCCAAAGTCAGATATCGGCATGGTTTTCACTCTATAAAAGGGACTCTTATATCATTGTCCTCCAGGGATACCGCCTTTGATAGAGGAATTTTGGTTATGTAGCCCTCACAGTTGTCAAGAAGCTCTTAGAAACACAAAGACCTCAACCTCCCCAATCATATCACCAGTTTCTGTCCCAGAACAAGAGCAATGGGCGTGCCCGTTCTCTGGGATGTTCTGAGAGATGGCTTTGATGGACGTGTCTCGTTTGTGAGCTTCGTGGAGCAGTTCTACAAGACAAACGGCCGACCGGTCCGCATTGCCATCGATGGATATCAATGGCTCTTCGAATCACGGGCGGGTATTACACCAGAAATGGAGCGTACTACACCACAGCAAGTGTTGGTGGGCAGAACTGTACAGCTGTTTATGGCTCGGACGAGGCTGTTGATCTCGTTGAACGTCGGGTTCGTCTATGTGTTTGACGGGAGGTTCAAACCTAGGTTCAAAAGAAAGTTGGGATCAGTACAGGATGAAGAATACTTGCACGATAAAGACTTCGAGTCATACTACGATGAAATCATGGGAAGACTACGAACGGAGACGTACGATGTCTCGGATTCTCCTGATATCAAGGCGGTGAAGAGAATGCTCGAATCATGGAATATCACATATTGTGAGGCGCCAGCAGATGGAGAAGCAGAGGCTGCCCGACTACAGAAAGAAGGGGTTGTGGACTATGTTCTTTCAAATGATACAGACACACTGGCGTATGGTGCTACGAAAGTACTACGAAACTTCTCCAAGATTATTGAAGACCTCCCCAGTTCAGCAACACAAAGACAGACTAGCTCCACTGCCAGAGAGTTCATGGTGACACCGGTGGATATGGCAACTGTCGAAGAGAAAACAGGGTTTACTGCTTCCAGACTGACATTCTTCTCAATCATGCTTGGTGCAGATTATAACACGGGTGTCAGTAAGCTCGGAGCAACAAGGGCTTCTCAAATTGCATTGGCAGGTACTGGTTATATGGAAGAGCATGTGCTATCATATCCTTATCATGATGTTGAAGACTTCAGTGAGAGTTTGAATAAGATATACACCGGTCCGTCATCGCAGAAAAAACGAGAGAAAGACTTCACCGCATTGCAAAAGCGTGTGCTTCTTCTTATTAGGAAACATCCCAAAGAGCTCTTTGGACGACGAGAGAACATTTCAGCTCTGGATGGATGGGCACCAGACTTTGTGGTGAACATGTACTACAAACCATTGATCTCTCCCTTTGTTTACAAGTGGACGAAATCTACCAACAATGCATATACTTCTATCTTCCCACTGATGGACTTTACTCGATTGTTTGACATTTTTCAGCAATACCCAGGGAATGTGGCTGATACCTGCCAATTCTTTGCAAAGGAAATGACCAGCACATACCTATTAAAGTTCATCCTGAACCATATGGATCATAAATGGGTGGATAATCCCTTGGTAAAGTTCGAGAGGGTAAGGCAAAGGAAAGTCGATGGTGACGACAAGAAGTTTGTACTCTCTGTGAGATATCAAATCTTTCCCGAGTTTGAACAGGCAGGACTCTACTTTGAACCAGAAGAGAAGGCAAAGGGCTGGTTACATGCTCTTCCTATGGACATTCTTCCAGATGATCTTGCTAATGATCTGTATCAGAAGCAAAGTGAGAATGCATCGCCAAAGAAGAGCCCAGTGAAGAGTCCAAGGAAAAAGAAACTTCCACCTTCCAAACAGAATTACAAACAGGAGGAACTGTCTCCTGAAAAGCTATCACCAACAAAGTCTAATGCGAAAACAATCCAACCACCAAAACTGACAAGGGCAGAGTCATCCTCCTTGGGCTCAAAGCTTGGGAGACCACCGGTAATGGCATCACTTGGAAGGAAGCCAACCATGGGGAGGGCTCCTTCATTGACTTATACAAAGGGTACAGGCACGAAGAGTGCAGAGATTTCTGCGTTTTCGATTTCGCAGACGGAATCTTCAGTTTTGAGGTCACCTACAGGATCAATGGAAAACATACCAAAGCTGTCTCCTGTAAAACTATCTGGTATTACACCTCTTGAGGCAAGGTCTGCTTCCGCCACTTTGAACAAAGCGAGGGACTCATCTACATCTCCCACGACCAAGCAGGTACCCAATACTCGATCATCGGCGAAGACCAAGCCTGTCAACGGAGAGAGGCCTGTGAACCTTGGAAGGTCTGCTTCAAATGGTATCAAGCTGTGGAGTATAACCGAATTCGCAAAGGTTGCATCAACATCATCACTTGCCCCATCACACGCGACATCCACGCTGGTGGAATCTGAAACAGCTAGTACTTCAACGACTCCAGCGACTCCGAAGAAGGATTTGACGCCGAAAGAAATCGTGAGCCCTGCAGAGTTCTACAAATTCAGGTCTCCTAATAACAGTGCGATCAAGGCAGCGCTGCCCCAACAATCTCCATTCAATCCTCCTTCTCGCACTGAGCACAGAGGTGAAATACTGACGCGATCCGAGCCTCCACCATCCTGGAGTCAATGCTCAGCTGAGACAATCGTTATCGACTCGAGCAGTGATTCTGAGCCGGATGCTTCACTCGTGGTGCTATCGCCTTATAAAGGGTTGAGTCAACCAACTCAAATTAACACTATTCCAAAAAAGGCTACACCCAAGAAGACAAACTTGAAGAGCAGAGGAGTGATGGAACCTACTGCAAATGAACTAGTGGATGTTATTGTGATCGATTCCGGATCATCAACCCCAGATTTGATCCCAGATAGGACCACAGAAGATATCGAGTCTGTGCACAAGCGACACCTGGTGGAACAATTCCCATCCAGATCCAAAAGATACAAGCGTGCAGTCACCAATATAGACTTTCCCCATATCTCCCATGCCGTTGCTAAGGATTTGAGATCAACGAAGCCGTCTGAGGAGCCAGCCGGTATGAAGTACGCTTGTATTGAACCCTTGGATGCTGAATTGGAGAGGGAGATCAGGATGAGTCCAGTTAAGAGACGTCCATTTACGCCTTTGAAGGAGAACTTCAATGCCTCTCCACATCTAAGTGAATTGCTGGCGAGTGCTGAGAAGGAAGATAACATACCGAGGTCGCAAGTCGCTGGTAGTGATTCTGTGGTGAGGAAGCTGGTCTTGGACACAGGAAGTCAGAAGTTGAAGCGCTCACCAGCAAAGGAAGTGATCGAAGACATTGACTTTAGTGGAGATTTGAGTGATTAATTACGAATTTAATGTGTCATGTTATGATTTATATTTGTGACAGAAGTGGACAGACCTATGTCGACAGGGATGAAGATTATTCCAAGAGATCAAGTTGGATAGATTTTCCCAGAATACTCTGTGTGATTTCTTCCTCTCCTAGAATGCCACAAAAATAGTGATCACGTGATGTTGTTACGAGCCCTCGCATTACACCAAAAAACTTGCAAAGCTCATCGCATTTTGACTAATGTAAATATTTCAACAGAAAAATGAAGATCCTTGCCGCTTGTGAGGACTCTGGCTCTCTTAAAGGTAAGATATATCATACTTGAAAGATTCCCATTCGAGAATTACTAACAGCGGTGACAGAGATCGTGTGTATCCAAGGGACGGACACATCTGTACAGACAGCTCCTCAACCCGAGATTGTGACGTATCATGAAGATGGACTCAGAAGCAGAGTGCAAAAGATGATTGTCGTTTCTACGGAAAATGGGGATGTTGTTGTGGCTGCTAGAGCGAATGGTAATATTAGTTTTTACAAAAGTGAAGGGTATGATCTTATTGCTACTGCCGTTGAGGGATTGTTGGAGAAGGATGAGTTTGTTTCTGTTGTTGAGTCGTTTGGTGTGATCTACACAGCGTCCAAACAGGGTCGTATAACTGCTATTTCGAAAGATTCGATCCATTCGACTCTTGTTACAACGTCTACAACTCTCAAAGCACCAATCTCTGCTTTCATTGGACATCCAGAACAAGAGGGCATCTTTGCATATGGAGGTGAGGAAAACGACATCAAGATCGTTCGTCTGTTCAAGGAAAACTTCATGGAAATGTCTCCTTCGGTGCTCTTCCAGGCCAAGAATGTCAAGAATGACAAACTGGACCTTCGTGTTCCAGTGTGGATCACAAACATCCTCTTTGTACGTCTGTCACAACATACAGACAATAGCTGGCAGTTTGTGACGACTACGAGATACGGACAGGTGAGACGGTACGACACTACACATGGCCGGAAGCCCGTGATGGAGAAGAAGGTTTCGGATAAGCCGTTGGTTCAGATTGCGTTGACGGAGAAGGAGGAAGAGATCATATGTGCCGATACACACAACACAACTGCGCTATTCCATGTTGAGAAGGGGAATCTGCTGGCTAAATATAAGGGCTCCGTGGGTGCTGTACAGAGTCTGTTTAGCTCATTTGAAAAAGGTGTTGGACTGTTGGTGACGGGTGCGTTGGATAGATATGTTCGTGTATTCAACATTGATAACAGAGAACAGGTGGCAAAGGTGTTTGTTGGAGGAAAAGTTAGCTGTGTATGGCTGCTTGATGCTGATCTCGGTAAGCTTCCTGAAGAGGAGCCAGTACAGAAGAAGAAGGTTAGAAAATCTAGACAGGAGGCTGAGAAGGAGGACGCCGATGATGTGTGGAACGAGCTTGACAAGCTCGAAAAGAAGAATAAGAAGAGAAAAACAGAATGATTACGAAAAGTTTTTAATTTTTACTATACAGTGGTCTTTCATTTGATGTCAAACACTGGCTTCAAATTCTTGATGAGAACCCAGTCGTCTCTCGGAACAGTAGAACGGAATGCGGGGTCCTTCAAGGTATCGATGGACTTACGAGTGAGCAAGGAATAGAGTGGATCCTTCTCATCAACGTGACGGCCCCAAGTTGGCTGAGCAGCGGATGGGTTTTCCAAACGCATGGCAACACCTGCTGCGGTTTGTCCCTTCTTCACGGAGTCCACGGACTTGTGGTTCACTTCGAGAGAACTGACTCTACCGAGGAGCATGGTAGTTCTCTGATGTGTGTCTGGATCCATCTTGACAGCACAGATTGGGGTGCCGATTCTCACAGAACCTTCGACAACGTCGACACCAATGATCATTGGGTTACGCTTGTTGATGATTTGGATGGTCTTGAGGACACATGGGAAGATGGCATACTCCAAGAAGTCTTTACGGCGCTGCTCCATCAGCTTGTTCTGATACTCGGTGAAGGCATCGAACAGGTGGTAGATAATGTCAGCCTGGAAGATAGTGATACCCTGCTCCTCGGCGTACTGTTCAGCCTCCTTGTCAACCTTCACATCGAAACAAAGCATCACGGCAAATTCCTTCGCCTTGTCCAGCATGGTGGTGGCTTTCATCACATCACGCTTGTAAACTGGGCCAAGACCGATGGACATAACAGGAATCTTCATATCCTTCAAGAAGTCCAGTAAAGCCTCAAGAGAACCCAAGGTGGAAGCCTGGACGGTGACACCACGGCCACTGGTGTCAACAGAGTCCAACAAACCAGTCAAGTCGTCCATAACCTCCTCCATCATCTCCTCCTCATCGTCGTCTTCGCCCACAACCAACAGACGGGAACCAGCCACAGCCTTCTCCAAATCGTTAGCAGCAATCTTGACACCAAGAGCGGCCTTGACCTCCTTGTGGTGCATGTACTCGGACTTGATACGCAGCTCACGAGCCGGTGGAGGCGTCAACAGCGCACGGATATTTGTAGCAATTGGTCCGTTCAAACCACACAGCACGACACGGTCACCTTCCTTCAACACACCGTTGGAGAGAATCACATCAATGGTGTAACCGAAACCTTCAACAACCTTCACTTCCAAGATGGTGGCTTCGACCTCGGAGAGGTACATCAACTGCTTGGACATTCTCTTCTGGGTCAGCTCAAGGAGCAGCCACAGCAAATCTGGAACACCTTCACCGGTGACGGCGGAGGTGGGCACGATAGAGACGTACTTGGACATGTTTCTGTTCTGGAAGTAGAGCTCCGAGTTGAGACCCTGCTCGGCGAGAGCAACCTTAATCTTTGTGTATCTGTCCTCAAACTCCTGCTGGACAGCTCTAGTCTGCTTGCCAAACGAGTCTCTGAACGAGTTGTTTGGCGTAGACTGCCAGTCGTAAAGTCTGTCAATCTTGTTGAGCGCCACGATGAACGGCGCCTTTCTGTCACGGAGAAGTCTAATGGACTCGAGCGTCTGCTGCTCAAGCCCGTGCATGATGTCAATCACGAGGATGGCAATGTTACACAGCGAGGAACCACGGGAACGCAAGTTAGTGAAGGACTCGTGTCCCGGGGTGTCGATCACGAGCAGGCCTGGCACGTCGAAGGTCTGTTTCTCGTATGCTGCCATCACTGCTGTCTTCTGCTTGATGGCTTCAATAGGGAAGTATGTGGCACCAATCTGCTGGGTAATTCCACCAGCTTCGCCACCCTGGACGTTCGTCTGACGGATCTTGTCCAGAAGCTTTGTCTTACCTGTGTCGACGTGACCCAGAATACAGCAGATTGGAGAACGGAGGTCGTTTTCTTTGGTTCTCTTCTGTGCTGGGGCCTTGATGACTTCAACTGCCTTCTCGGCTTCTCTTCTCTCGGCCTCCTTTCTCTCGGCTTCGGCCAGGGCGGCTGCCTTCTGGGCCTCTTCCTCGGCCTGCTGAGCTTCCTGGCTCTCTTCAGGCTCTTCAGAGGTCTCCTCAGTGGCCTCAGTGGTCACAGTAACCTCGGGTTCATCCTCCTCATCCTCATCATCGAGCATCTGTTCCCAGTCGTCAACCAAGTCCTCGTCTTCCTCAACCTTTGCCTCCTCGGCCTCTTCCTTCTTTGTCTCCTCCTTGACCACCTTCTTCTTCTTGCCGTACGTCACCTTCTTCTTTGGCGCAGAATCAGCCTGCAATCCAGCGATTTGGACACCATCACCAAGCAAAAGCGCCTGGCGACGGCGCTCAATGAGCTTCTTCTCCTCCTTCTGCTTCTTCGTCAGCAGCTTGCCCTCGGCTTTGAGCTTCTCCTTTTTAAGTCTCTCCTTCTCCCTCTTGGCCTCACGCGCAGCAGCAGCCTCTGCCTCCTTCTTTGCTTCTGCCTCCTCTGCCTCCTTCTCGAGTCTGGCTTCTTCCTCCTCGAGACGCTGCTGTTCTTCCTCGAGCTGCTTCTTCAGCTCGAGCTGTCTCTTTAACGCAGCAAGACCAGCTGGTGCCTTCTTGCCCTTTGGAGCAGCTTTTGGAGCAGCCTTTGGAGCCTCTGGCTCTGCAGGGGCCGGGGAAGCATCAGACGACTCAGGAGCGTCCTTCTTGTCCTTCTCCTGGGCCTTCTTTCTGGCAGCAAGTTCTTTCTTACGCTGCTTTTCCTTCTCCTTCTTTTCCTTTTCCTTTTCCTTCTTGGACTTGATCACAGGCCCAGAGCTCTTCTTCTGATCGTCTTCGGCCTTCTTTGCAGCCTTCTTGTCCTTGTTCTTCTTCAGCGTGGACATGAAGTCAAAGTCATCGGCAGTGGCCTCCTCAGCAGCAGCAGGAGCTGGAGCCTCTTCCGGCGTAGCTCCAAACTCCTCAGCAGCTGGCTGTTCGTACTCCTCGTCGTCCCAGTGGTCGCCACCTTTCTTTCCTTTCTTGTCTCTGTGGCATGAGTGTTAGTAAGCTATTTCCAATTGTCGTATGGAAAGGGATCGCTGCTTACTTCTTCGCCATTTCTTTTGAGAGAAATCACACCGTTCAAAGGGGGGTGCCTCTTTCTCTTCCCTTTCTCTTCCCTACTAGGTGGAAAACTTTTTTTCGGTACGCGCCGCACCACCGTACACAGAAAGGCTCTCTCTTTTCCCTCATCATCAACGAAAACTCATCTCTCTTCACCAAAAGGGGGACAAAAAAAGACACAAAAGACACACAAGATGACCACCGTCGAGAAGATCAAGGCCATCGAGGATGAAATGGCCAAGACCCAGAAGAACAAGGCCACCGAGTACCATCTCGGGCAGCTCAAGGCCAAATTGGCCAAGTTGAGAAGAGAGCTTCTTACACCAACTGGAGGAGGTGGAGGTCCCGGGATTGGTTTCGACGTTGCGCGTACAGGTGTTGCCACAGTAGGGTTTGTCGGGTTTCCGTCCGTGGGTAAGTCGACGCTGCTTTCGAAGCTAACGGGGACGCACTCCGAAGCTGCTGAGTACGAGTTCACGACGCTGACGACCGTTCCGGGCATCATCCGTTACAAAGGTGCCAAGTTGCAGCTGCTGGATCTGCCGGGGATCATCGAGGGTGCCAAGGACGGCAGGGGAAGAGGTAAGCAGGTCATCGCCGTGGCGAGAACGTGTAACCTCATCTTCATCGTGCTGGACGTGAACAAGCCGCTGGCTCACAAGCAGATCATTGAGAAGGAGCTCGAAGGGTTCGGCATCCGCATCAACAAGGAGCCGCCGAACATCCTCATCAAGAAGAAGGACAAGGGCGGGCTCAACATCACAAACACCGTGCCGCTGACACACCTCGACAAGGACGGGATCAGGGCCGTGATGGCCGAGTACAAGATCAACTCGGCGGACATCGCCTTCCGCTGCGACGCTACTGTGGACGACCTGATCGACACGCTCGAGGCCGCCAACAGAAAGTACATCCCGGCCGTGTACGTGCTGAACAAGATCGACTCGTTCTCGATCGAGGAGCTCGACTTGCTCAAGCGCGTGCCGAACGCCGTGCCAATTTCCTCGGGGAAGGAGTGGAACCTCGACGAACTGCTCGAGGTGATGTGGGACCGCCTCAACCTCGTGCGTGTCTACACGAAGCCGAAGGGCAAAATGCCCGACTTCTCCGAGCCCGTCGTGCTCAGATCCGACCGCTGTACCGTCGAGGACTTTTGTAACCAGATCCACAAGTCCCTCGTCGACGACTTCAGAAACGCCGTTGTGTACGGAGCCAGTGTCAAGCACCAGCCGCAGTACGTCGGCCTCAGCCACCCGCTCGAGGACGAGGACGTTATCACAATCCTCAAGAAGTGAACTCGAAAGGTGCACATGTCCATACCTCTCAGTAGTTCTACGAATGAATATTAGACAAAAAGAAAGATAAAAACCCCAAGTAATACAATAACCGAATACATATATATATATATAAACCCTCATTCCTTGGAATTCCAAGAAAAGAGAAACCAAAGAATCCCAATGCGAAAACCACAAAGTAGTAAGTAATACAGAACAAAAAAACTCACCCCTCCTATTTTAACCCCCCCTTTTTTTCTTTTACTTCACACAAATGTCCTTTTCAAAACTCTTGGACTCTCCATCTCCGCCTCCTCATGATCCTGGAGGTCCCCCACTGATCTCTTCGTTTTCATCACCGGCATCGCTCCAAAGCGCTTGATGGCCTTGAGCGTGATGTTGAACTTCACCAGCTCGTTGAAGTAGAACCCGAGCTGGTCAAAGTCGCCTACGCTCGGCCTGATCGATCTCAAATATGCAAACGCCTCTTCAATGTCACAGTCGTGCGTGTCGAGGATGTATGACAGTGCAAACGTTGCAAGCATGTTATCGTTTCCATTCAACGAGAAGATCAGGACACCAGCTTGTGGATCGCGCTGCTGCACGTAGTGCATCAGGTCGACGTAGTCCGAAAGGATCTTCTGGAAGTTGATGTTGGTGATCACGGCGTTGGTGAGCGTGTTGTCTGTGAGTGCCGACACGCTGGGCGTGAACTTGGTGTTGAACCTCATCAAACAGTCCCCTTCATCCTCCGTCAGCTTCTGGACGTTGAAGTAAGGGTCGATTGACACGCAGCAGAAGAGCTCCGACGGAAGGTCCTTGAGGTAGTAACATGCCTTTTGGCATGGCATAACGCCGATGATGTACTTGATGTTGTTGGTGGAGAGGAAGTCGTGCTGCGCGACGCTGTTCAGAGGACCGAGCCAGACGTTGTTGGACACCTTCTGGGGCTGCAGCTGGTTGACAGCGTTGGCCAGTGCGTGTTTGTTGCGAAAGTCTGCCATGACGCGTTTTCTTTGGGGAGTCGTGTGAGTGAGTTGTGGTGCGTGTGTTGAACAGGTGGGTTGGTTAGAACGGTGAGGAGATAAGTATGCAGGGATGTGCTGAACAGAAGTGTTGAATGTTGTTGAAGAGAAGCTACTAAACTTTCCACTTTCCACTCAAATCAAAGCTTCTCTATATGCGCTCTTTTTCGGGGAGGGCGGGCTTTTTATACCGGCCGGGCACCTCCATCTGCGAGCTGCGAGGGCTCGAGGCCCGGACAAAGGACAAACGCGTGAAGTTTCTGCCTGTCCTGTTGCGCGTACCGGAAAGTTCTGCCATTTCTGCTCGGGCACTCAGCGCGGGATTTTCTTAGCGTTCTGAGTGTTACACTGTAGTGCCATACATAATCTTCAGCTTCCTGCGTAATTGTGAGAACGCAATCATGGCCTGGCTGGCTCTCCGCGAAATTGGTTTCAGACTCGCGAATTATTCCTGTTACGGAAGTGCGGTGCGTACCGTTTCGGTTTGTACCACATCACACTCGTATAGCAAGCTTAGACTTTCTACTTTCTCCCCACGAATCAGTACTATTTAGTTTATTGAAGTTCAACTTATTCAATTCCAAGCTATTGTCACACTCCACGAGACCTTGCCGAACCAAAAAAAAAATGTTTCTTCAGTCCGCATTCAGAGCAGCCACTCGTTCAATGAAGCCATCTGGGGTTCTTAGATCTAGATTATTCTCTTCAACAAGGGTCCAGGCACTCCATGCCCGCCGCCCAGCTTCGACAATTGGACTCTGTGCCGGCGCATCGATGGCAGTGCTTCTACATTCCAACTCCACCATCCTCAATGAAGTTGCTAACCTCGGTACCATCAACACTGGAAAGCTCGAGTCAAACATCAAGTCGCTCGATCCAACAAACAAACCGGTCACTTCGAGATTTGGTGGAAAGTTGCAATATAGACAGCTATGCTATGGCTCATTGATTGGCGTGTTTGCCGGTGTCGTCATTGGAAAACTCTCAACTGTTCTTGGTTTCATTACACTCTCCACCGTGTTACTACTCCAGGTATGTCGTACTAAACTCCTTCTCGGACAAATATTCTCATACTAACACAATTCAAGTTCCTTCAAACACGTGGAATCATCTCAGTTCCTTGGACAACCATTGTCAGAGTCGGTGCCGACAGAGTGGACGTTAGACAGCTCTTGTTGGAGGACCCAAGCTTCAAGATCAGCTTTGCCCTGACCTTCATCATTGCTGCCTTCAACATCTAGGGTGTCCACTTCAACAATTATACAATACAATAAAATCGAATCATCATCTTCTTAACATTCCTAAACATCGATTAATTAGACATAAATTGAGGAACATATATATAACCCCGGAATTCTAGAGCCCTCGGATTTTCTGCCATTTTCCAAAGGAAAAAAAGCTGTTGTTTACGTTTTTTTTTGGTTCCATTGAATCAGCATTAAAGAGCATTACTTTGGAGGTAATTTCTCGGTTTCAGTGTCCTGTTGTTCATCAGCTCGGCAACTGAATCTATTTTCCGCTCACATTCGCTTTCCTGTTAAAACACAGAGGGAATCTGATTACGCGGATCGCCAGATCATGTTCGGTGCTTCTAACACTAGCTCGCCCTTTGGCGTCAACAACAACGCTAGTGGCTCAGTCTTTGGGAAGCCTGCAGGCTCGAATGGGTCCACTGGTTTTGGGTTCGGTGCTGGGAACAACGCTAACACATCTGGGACAGCTTTTGGAAATTCGGCAACGGCTACGCCGTCCTCGGGTGGGCTCTTTGGTAACAATGCCAATCAGCAAACCAATTCGTTCAAACCAGCGGGAAGTCTCTTTGGAAACAACACAACTGCATCTCCGGCGGGTGCATTAGGTGCCAATAACGCTGCCAATACATCAACTGGAAGTCTCTTTGGGAACAACAGCCCGGCTCCTTCTGGAAACCTCTTTGGAAACAACAACGCAGTTAAACCATCCTTGTTCGGTACTGGTTCCAATATTTCCACACCGGCCAAGCCTCTATTTGGTGCTGCATCCACACAGCCGCAACAGTCATCGCTCTTTGGCGGTGTCAACAACGCTGCTGCTCCACAGGCCAACTCCTCACTCTTTGGGAACAGTGGAAACACCAACCCAACATTCAATCCACTCGTCAACACCACCCCAATGAAGCAGTATAACTTCAAAGATCTGCCGAAGTCACTCACAGATTCGACAAAGAAGTCCGTACAGAACGCATCTTCCACCCGTAAGAGAAGTCTTTCCAACACTCCAAGTTCCAGTGTCATTCCTGTGGTGAACAATTCGAGATCATCACTCATGGAGAAATTGGGATCAAGATTCAGTACGTTCAGTGCACAGGTGTATAACTCCGAGGGTCTCTTTTCACCAAAAAAGGACTTCATGCAATCGACGCATGGTGTGGAAAAGACACAGGAAAAGGCAAAGGGACATTTCTATAAGCCATTTGCATCCGGTGCGATGAGCACAAGATCATTGAGAGGTGTGAGATCCACAGCGACAGATTATTTGAGACTAAAAGTGGATCCGTCGAGAGCAGAGGCTAGAAGACTCAAGATTTTTGGTGAAGTTGGGGGTGCTAAAAAGGTGAGAATTCTCGGTCGTGATGACGAGAATGTATTGACGATGGAGAATGGTAATGGTAATGGTGTTGTTGAAGAGGTTATGACTCCTCAGAAGATGAATGGTCATGAAGAACCAGAAGAAGAGGTGCACGAGGTGCTTTCACAGACTTATGATAATGATTACTGGTGTTCCCCATCTATTGAAGAGTTGCAGCAGTTGCCATTGAGACTACTTGCTGAGATCTCTGGCTTTACTATTGGAAGAAAAGGCTACGGCGTGATAAGATTCGACCTCCCTGTTGATCTCACAGCCATGTGGTCTGACCTCCCTGGTCAGTTGTTTGGTGAAGTTGTCAGATTTGCTAAGAAGGGTACGGTGGAGGTGTATCCACAGAGTCATGTTCCATTTGGTCAGGGTCTTAATGTTCCTGCTACAATCACATTGGAAAAGATGTTTCCTGTATCGAAGAACAACTCTGAGGTCCAAGATACCCGGACAAAGGATCTCTTGTACCGAATCTTTGTCAAGAGATTGAGAGAGATGAAGGACATGGAATTCATCACTTATGACCCGATCAACGGTTCTTGGACTTTCAAGGTGAAGCATTTTAGTGTTTGGGGTCTTGTTGATGATGAAGATGTTGTTGTTGATGTTGCTGAAGCTTTGGAGAAGTTGAAACAGAAGAAGGCAGCATCAGTATCTCCAGCACCTTCCAATACTGTTTCTGCGACCAATGCCCCAGCCAACTCCACCATTGAACCAAAACGTCCCATCCGTTTGTTCAAGTCGAACAATCCAACGGAGGACACATTTATCTACAAAAAGCAGAAACAGGACAACACACACGACTTTGATTCCACTGCATTCATGCCGGGGAGTTTCGTTATAGCAGAGTCACAGGAGCCTAATGTCCCCGAGAACGTGCTCAGTTCTCCAGCACCACAAACTATGAACATTCTCTCCGAAATTGACAGTGATGATGATATTCTGGATGAAGCCAAGATCCCTTTAGGACTCGTGACGCGTGGTGATGAATCATTTGATGATTTAGATATTGTTGAAAGACAGTTTGAACCAGAGAACGTTGATGAGTCTGATTTCGACGTCCTTGATGCCGATCCAAAGCTTGCTGTTGCCGATGATTGGGATGCTCAGTTGGAGATTTCTGCTCGTTTTGATTCGGTGTTTGGTGATTCGAAACTAAAGGGAACGACAGTTCATGATGCACCATTCTCGAAGGCATTGACCCCAGGTGATTTGGATAAGTTGCTGTATGGTGATTTCGGGAAGGTTGTCAAGTCTCGTAATGCTATCAATAAAGAGCTGAAACTTGAAGGATACAAATTTGCAGAATTTTCTTCTACAAATACCATTCTTCTGCAGTCTGGATCTACTGCTTCTCATGTGAAATCTGTTTCTCCGAAGAGATTCTATGGATCTCAAAATATGAGCTTCACTTTCCAGAAGCACATCCAAGCTTCAAAGGTTGTCAAGAGACCGAATGGATTCCCACATATTTCCAAGAACGAGGACATCAGCTTCAAACTCATCTCTGATTCTTTCAGTTTTGGCGCTGCATCGTCAGAAAAGACCGTATGGGAATTGGCCTCGTTGTTATTCGATAACAACCTCAATGACCAACTCAAAGACGTGACAGATATTGATGTCATTAGTCGTATCCTGGAGATTCAACGTCGCGAAGGACTGATAGCCTGGATCAAGAAGGAGGTACAGTCTGAGATTGATACCAAGTTGGAAGGCGTGAGTGATACATTTGAACAGATGTTTTTATTGCTCGTTGCTTCCAACATCTCCAGTGCTTCGAAACTCGCCATCAAGTCTAACAGCCCACACTTGGCAGTGTTGATCTCTTTACTTGGATCAAACGATCCAGATGTCAGATACTCTGCTGCTAAGCAGCTGAGTGAGTGGAAGAAGAGCGGTGTATTGGCTTCTATCCCAGCCGGGCTTGTGAAGATCTATCACTTGTTAGAAGGAGATGTCTTGAGAGTCGGGTCCATTCCAAAGGATTTGTCATGGAAGGCCAGACTTGGTATGTTGTTATGCTATGGTGATCTGAACGACTCTTTAGCCAAGATGATATCATCCTTCATCGATTCGGAGAAGACTGGTGTGAAAACCGAAGATGTGAGATATTTCAATTTGCTCAAGCTTTACGTATATAGACACAGCTCGACTTACAACATCAAGGACATCATGTCCTCCCTCAGAGCTTCCGGTGCGTTGGATGTGACACTTCAGTGGTATGTCTATGAGATCCTAGTAAGATCTAGAAGTGAGATGACATTTGGGGATCAGATGGAGTATGGTGACCGGTTGACTCTTTCCTTTGCAGAGCAACTCTCTATGGCTGAGTTGTGGTTTGAGGCGTTCTTTGTGCTGGCTCACATGTCCAGTGAGGATTCTTGTAAGCGTGCCATGGTTCAGTTGTTGACTAAGAACTATACTTTGTTGTCTCAGGACGCATTTGTTGGTAAATTGCAGGATGATCTGCAGGTTTCAGCTTCTGTGATTTCTGAGGCCAAAGCCTTGTACTACAGATATACTGGTGATTCGTATAAGGAGGCTAGTTGTCTTCTTGATGCAGAGAGATATGAGGAGGCACACCGCTGCATTGTGGACTTTGTCGCACCAGCTGCAATCATCAATGACGGCTCTCAACTATCTGAGTTGCAGAAGCTCGTTGTTAGATTCCCAGAACGCCGTTACCTTGCTGATTGGAACATTGGCCTCGCGGTTTACAAGAACTACCTCAAGCTCAAGCTCTCCAAGGGCACATCAGAAACAGTGCGCTATCTCCTGGACAACATTCCACTAATGAAGAAGACAAACTTCAAGGTCAGAGTCGCGATAACGATCATGTCCAAGACCGTTGCGGTGAAGTTGTTGTCGTTACAGCAGAGCGAGAAGAACGGTGTTTTTGATCTCAACACAGGTAAGATCGTCAAACTACCGATGGGAGAAAGCGAACACTCACTTGTTTCGCTTGTCCGAAGCGCACTGAAAAGAGGACAGCAAATGTCGTGAACTTTTTGTGTAATCTAAAACTGCATTCTAGATAAAAGTTATTCTATCAGTAGATATAATGGTGTTCGGGTGTTCGTTGGGGCAGATCTAAGACGCTCGACAGCCAAACTCCTGTCGGAAAAGGTTAAAGCAGTGGAATTTCGGACTACAAAACACCTTTCGGGGCATTTGTTTTCTGTTATTTTGTGTTGGTTGTGCTGATACTGTTGTAAGTGTGTTATTTGGTACTCCAGATACACATTCGTACCTCCCAAAGGATTCATTTATCACACATAAAACATTCTTGTTGGGACGCCATCAGATCATCATGGAAGACTCAACAAAGCCCAAATCGTCGCCGAGCACGCCCAGCTCGCTCGTGCCCATGGATTTGACCCCACCTTCATCACCCAAATCTCCGTCATTGGCCGCATCGCCCAAGTCGCCCCGTTTAACCAGCTCATTGGCACATGCTCTTCGATCAGATCGCTCTTCGACGCCGCCAGGACAGCCATCACCACTCCTTCTGGCTATTGATGAGCTCACGCCACTCAACTCACGGGATGAAGACTCAGCGCTGTACTCGGACTCGGATGTGGCGTCACAGAACAGCGCAGCATTGGGGAGATCAAGAGAGAAGGAGCGGAACGTCCCACGTAAGCGCAGTTCAAGTCGAAGAAGACGTTCAGATGCCACCGAGAGGAGCACAACGAGAAGTATAAGATCTCATAGTGGACAGAAGGCAGAGAAATATCCACAGACCACAAAGATCTTTAGAAACTTGTTGGTGTTGGAGCAGAGTTTGACCGAACAGTTACATGAACAGAAGTCGCTCAGAAATCGGTTTACGTTCTTCTTGGCTGCATTGGCTGGTGTTGAGGCGTTTACGATATATTGCCTCTATGCTGAAGGACCAGGTCCATTGCCACCTGTCTTCCTCAAGTTTTTGGCATTTTTCATCGCTGTGACATTGTGTTTGTTCAACCTTTCCGGCGAATACAGGCGTACAATCGTTCTACCGAGAAGATTCTTTGCATCGACAAATAAAGGATTGAGACAGATGAATCTGCGTCTTGTGAAACTTCCGGTTCCACTGAGTGATCGGCTTTCTGACTTTTCAAGATCTGTTCTTCGGTTGTACGTTGAATGGAACCAATGGACCCTTGGACATCTCGGCCCACTTCAGCAGATTTCACTACTGGTTTGGTGGAATGAAGTGCTGAAGAACCTGGAAGTCACTGCTCAAGCTCGTGTTGGTCCCACTGACGTCAAATTGATGTTGAATCCAAGAGCTTACAATGCTGAGATCCGTGAGGCGTGGGAGACTTATAGAGACGAGTTCTGGGCCAGATATGGATCTCGTCAGCGCCATGAAGAAGAAAAGGAGAAAGTCAAGACGGGAAGCTCTGGAACTATGAAGACAATGTTGAACAAGGACCTGCTAAGAGAGAAGGACAAGAAGGAGAGAAAGGACAGACGCCGCTCCAAGGCCATTGAAGAGCGTCCAAAGATCTTCATTGAAAGAGTATCTACCTCATCGGTTAGCCCAGAACTTCGTCCTGCTAGAATTAGCTCACCTTCTTAATTTTGAATAAAAGTAAAGCGTTTGACACCTTCCTAATTAGGAAGTCGCCCAGTGGGTCGGAATTGGAGGCTCCGGGGGGCTAGTCTCAGTAGTAATGGAGACTCTGCCTTGACTAATAGAAAGATCAGATTCAATGTCTATCTTAATCATTGCATTAGTATACCGTTCTTAATGGCACTTTATCGAGATTCTCCATATCAATTCTCACTCCCTTAATTAGCAACTACTAATGACAATCAGTCGGGCGGGTTACCCCTTTCGGTCTTATCTCCACCTATCTTTCTCTCTCCCCACATATATCAAGCGCAAAATGTCCCTTGCCACTGATCTTTTTTTTCACTTTTAACACTCAATTGAGTTGAAAAAAAATAATGACCTTGACATCCATGGAGACGGTCAAGAAGGGCCAGTTCTACGACACACATCTTCCTTTCGCTAAGCTTGAGGCTGACAACAGTTACGACATTGGAGTTCAACACGGAAAGGCCGCGAAGGAACGCATTGCTAAAGCTATCCAGATCTATGCAAAGCTGTACAAAGAGTCACGCGGTGTTGAGTGGTCTGCTGCTCGCTCCAGAGCCGAGAAGTTCGTTCCGTTGCTCAAGAAGCCGGAGAACAAGGAGATCCTTGATGAGTTGCAAGGAGTTGCTGATGGAGCTGATACCGATTTTATCGACATCCTGACGCTTAACGTACGCAGTGAGATCACCATGATTGAGATCAGTGACGGGTGCACGTCTTTGTGCCAGAAGGAGTCGGCTACGGGACACGTCTTTGTGGGACAGAACTGGGATTGGATCCCAGAGGTCAACGAGATCACCATATGGCTGGATGTTGAACTCAAGGGGAAGCCACGCATGCTGTTTTTGGCTGAGGCTGGGATCATTGGGAAGTACGGATTTAACAGTAACGGTGTCGCCATTATGCTCAATGCCATCACCGCCAATGAAGTCGACAGTGACAAGTTGCCGATCCACTTCACCCTTCGCAAGGCTCTCGAGCAGAACAGTGTTGGCGATGCCCTTGCCTACTTGGAGGAAAAAGGATGTGCCAGCTGTGCCAACCTGCTGATGGGAGACCCAAAGAGGTGGTGTACCGTCGAAGTGACTCCGGCTGGGATTGCAGTGCTACCACCAGACGAGACAGGCGTTGCGTACCACACAAACCACCTTGTCGATGAGAAGCTGGCCAAGAGATTCCCTTGCAAGAAGCCTATTCTGTCCTCCACTACGAGATACGCCAGAATGGCAGAGCTCAACGAGGGAACGGACGGAGGTTTTGCCTCCTTCAGAGAGAGGCTGAGCGACACGGCCAACAGACCGACTTCCATCTGCAAGTATCCCAACATGGAGGCAACCGGTCTGGGCAGGGCATGTACTCTCTACACGATCATCGTGGACACCAACACCTTGGAGGGCAACTTCACCATCGGCCGTCCCGCAGACGACCCAAAGCAGTACAAACTCTTCTTCAGTGAGTATCGTTAGTTTATTATGTATAATCTTTGTGTTTTTTTCTATGTGCAAGATTGGCCCGATGCCTTGTCCTTCTTCTCCTGTATCAGAATACGTCTCTGCTTGTCGAGCTCCTCGGGCTTTTGAAGAGCAAGAATACACTCGTTCATCTCGTCTCTGGCAGCAGTGCACCTGAAGATGACACTCAGCCCCGCTTGCTTCGAGCACTCAGCAAACTCTGTGCTTGTGTTAGGTGGTGTTTGATCAAGCAGAAGATAATGTTACTCACTCTTCACAACGTCGTCACACGCCTTGTAAGCGTGCTCTTTCCATCTCTTTCTAGCCTCCTTCTCCTCCCCGGGCGTCAGAACCCACAGGGGCAGCTTCTGGTTGTGCTTGTCCATCTTGAAGAATGAAGTTCTGGTAAGTCAGATCCCGGGTGAAGGTTGGGTCGTTTGATTTTCCATATTCGAGTGCTCACAACCATTCCGTTAATGGTAATTGCCTAATTAGGGCGATTCGAATGAAATGGTGCGAGATGTAAACAAAAGGCCCCAAAACATCAACAACAACAAACACACAACACACGGTAAAATAACAGAAAATGGTGCTCCAGAAACCTGCTGAGCTTCTCAGAGAGACGCTGGAGGGATATGATATCGAGATGGACTTGGATACGATCGATAGGATCGCAGAAGGGCTCCGTGTATTACAAAACGAACGAGAACAGAAGATTGTGACGGAACAGAAGGAGTTACAAGGTGAGTCTTCTAAGGAAATAACACGCGGAAACAAATATATACTAATGACCGTTAATAGCACTATCGGAGAAGCTTGCGAGTCAGAAGCAAAATGTGAAGGAGCTGGAATCCTCAATGACGAGAAACGAAGTGAAGACGCGGATCAAAGAGTCCCAAGCTGCCGAGTTGGAGGTCAACAAGTCTTTGAAAGAGCTCAACTCATCCAGACAAGAGCTCTCAACGAATCTGAGTAACTTGGTGGACGAGTTCAACTCGCTGGAGAAACAAATTGAGGATTTGGATTTCATTGAAGAAGATGAAGATAAAGATGCAGTTGTGTGAGTAAAACCCTTTACCCTACTTGATCATTAAATACTAACTATATATATAACAGCCTCAAACTCATGGTTTACAGAAAACTCGGGATGAAAGTGGACCTCAAGTCTAATGTACTCGTCATCTACAATAATGAGAAGAATCTAACAGACTTCCTCAACTATGGCGATGACAAGTATAGCGATTACTTCATCTCCAACTACATCTGGGATCGTTTCTAAACATTTCCAAACGTTTCAGTTCTTTTGGTTTTTGTTTTTGTGTGTGTATTAAAAGCTTAAATGGATAATGGGGTAAATCATATTTGGGGAGGGAAGGTGGGGATATAAGTCTACAACAGTGCATATCATAACGACTCGTTCAATATATACAAGATCCTCCAGAAAAATCATTCAGAAGTACTTTGGATTGACTCTCTGTGTCTTCTTGGTCCAATGAGGCGTTCTGTGCACACTTTTTCTATAACCTTTTTCGAATCTGTCAAAGACGGTATATTTGTCCAATGGCTTCATCTCAGCTTCGGTTGGGAGTTTCGAATATTTGGCAATGAGATGTCTGGCGTTGGTGTTGGAATCGCCCTTGAGAGCGGACAATACGGTGGATATCACGTTGTCGACGGATTGGAGACGCTTTCTGTGACGATATTTCTGGTGAAAGGACATGGTGTGTGGGATCTTCCTGTTGGTGGTGTCTTGGTTAGTTGATGTTCATGGTTCACAATGTTGTTTGTGAGAAGCAAAAAAAAAGAGGGTATGACATACCATAAAAGACCACTCATAGTAACTCTTGTGCTTCTAAATGCGCCAAACATGTTGAATATTTTGAGAGGATAATGAGGTACACAAGAGCTTTTGAAGGCAGTCAGTATATATACCAACGATTTTTCAGTCTCGCGGTAAAACCACACAAAAAAAAAAAACCATGTTACAAACAGATTTTTGATTACATAAGCGATATCGATATTTTCTATAATATGGTTTTTGGCTCTATCAATATAACACATCAAGGTCATTAGATTATTGTGTTCAATATATGGCGTAAACAAAAAAAAACACCCCACACAAATTTTGTTATATAACAACTGTCTTCATGACTCATTTTGAGCTTCAACATCGACTTCACTCTCATTAACATCCTCTTGAGCTCTCACTTCATCTTCAAAAATCTTATGACTGGCCATGAATCTGATTATGTTGTTGTTAGTACTAATCTCCCTCCATCATCATAATTGATAGAATAGAATAAAATAAAAACCAAAAACTCACAAACTACCATGCATGATCCCAAGCTTTTTGATATATTCTGCTTGATGTGTTGTTATCTTAATCAACGATTCAAAATCCGCAAGATTCGCTTCTAATTGTGCCAGTTGTGAATGAAGATGTGAGAGTTGACGTTGTTTCAATGATGATGACGTTTTACCTATTGTGGATCTTCTAAGCATGTTGATGAAAATGATGATGTGCTGTTTATTTTGTTTTGTTTACGCTTTCCCTCACTACAAAAATAAAAAGACTTACGCGTTATTTACGTGGCCGTAACGATGTTGATTTTGTGATTCAAAGAAATGCTTAAAAGTTCATCTTCGTGTGTGTGTTTGTGTGTTTATCGAATTATCATTTTCATGACAGATGAATATATTTGTAAGAGTAGAGGAATTGTGATTGTATATACAGGATTTATTTGAGGCGGGGGGGGGGCTTCCTACTCCTCCTCCGGTTCCGGTGGAACGATATATATTAAAATGCCTAATGGGACGGGGTTTGGATTGAAAACGTTATATGTGAATGTGCGATATAATGCGGGACAATGTCTGTAATATTACAAAATGTCAGCGCCTATTTTTTTTTCTATATGGTTCGAGTTTTTTTTTTTTTGGTGGATTTTCCTCGATATATGCAGAAATCTGGAGGAGGAGTAGGAATAGGAGGGGCCGTCTCTTTCTGTGTGGGGCCACGAATAAACCCACCCCCGCGTGGGACTCCGACTAGTTTTATTTTCTTGTTTGTGTGTTTTTTATATAAGTAGGACTTTGTAGTGTGTTTCAATTGAACGGGGTTAGGGGGGAGGGAGAGAGACATACAGATAAAAATCGGCTTGATGCGTATGTTGTACATGGAGCAGCCACTCGTTGAAAGGAAAATCGCGCTGACACTGTTAGCCGAGAGAGCTTTCAAACGGTGATCAACGGATTTTGGGTTGGTTTGAATAATGATTGTTTTTGCGGTATATATATATATATATATATATATGGATTTTTTTGGTATATGGATTGGATGTATATTGAATTATCCGGTATATATATATATATATATATATCGGAACAAAAAAAAGATACTCCGTAATATATCGATATATTTTAAAAAGGGATTTGATGTATAAAAAAATACAAATACGACGGTTCCCGGTTCGCTCGAAAAAGTCAAATCGTCAACTTCTCAACTTCCGATCGCTCCACATAAAACCCTTTCACTTTCTTCTTCTTCTTCTTCTTTTGGGATTCAACTGACAAAAAAAAACACAAAATACTCTTTGACAAATCATCATCATATCATACACCCCCCATAATACCTCTATATACCCTGTCCCCCCACCCCTGTCCCATATACCATGGACAAGTCCAAAAGCATGACACACCTCACGCCCATCGCTCCGGCCCCAAACGCCAGACCCGTACAAGTTCTTCCCAAGCCGGTGGGTGTTGCGGGACCGAAACTACTTTCTGCATCGAGCTCAACATCATCGATGGCAGAACTCGACACACTTCCTTGTATCATCACTTCCAAACAGTGGGTGCTTCCCCCGCGGCCAAAGGCTGGACGCAAACCCGTCAACGACAAGAAGAAGCAGCAGCAGCAGCAGCAACAACAACAGGCACCACAACCACCACACGCGTCCTTACAAAAACGCCAGAACTCGATGACTTCAGTGACGAGCAACATGGGCAATCTTAACATCACCAAATCGCTGTCGGAGAACCTACCGTTGAACTCAACGTCATCATCGGTATCAACGTTGACGGAGAGTAAAAGCGATCTACAGGTTCAGCTCGAGAGCGCCACGCAGGAGAACCAGAAGCTCAAGAGTATCATCTCGTGGCTGAAAGTGGAGATTGAGCAGTTGCAACGGTGTAATACGATGGCGTCTTGTGGTGCGTCTCCACAGACAACGCCACAACCACCGGTTCTTTCCCCAAGCCTGTTGGCTGCCGATGCCCAGTCAGCAGCAGCGCAGATCCATTACCAACTTCACGGGACTGTGTTGGCCTCGACGCCGGCCTCGACAATGACGTTCACGTCGAGGGAGGTGTCGCCCAGCACGGTCGACCCAAAGGAGATGATGAAGCAGGAGCAGCCCCGCCAAAAGCGACAGTACAAGAAGAAGAAGAAGCCGTCGTCATCACCGCCAACCTTCGTCAAGATGGAGAACACCCCATCGCCCATCCCGATCCCACATGAACTCGCGAGCTCCGGGCTGCCCACCGTCGAAACGATCATGGATACCCAACACCCTCCAAAACGGTGTAAGACCGTCAAACTCGAGCGTACCATCTCGTCCGAGGTGATGTCCCCGGATAGAGATACGGATCTCAACCCACCCCACGTCTTCCATATGGCCTCGGCCCTCTCGCGGACAACAACAAACACGACACTCGACCCTGCGGAGTTTGGCTGGCCAGAGAAAGACTGTGGCTTCTGCCAAGACGGTGGGGCGTGTCTGTGTCTGGAGAAGGGTAACGAGATGAAGCGCGAGCTCAAGGACGTTATCGAGGAGAATGGCGACGAAACGGATGCCAACCAACTCTTCAAGCACGAGAGCCTCTACGACGAGTTCCTAATGTTATGATGTATATGTGTGTTGTTGTTTTTTCTCTTTTTACGTGATTTTATTTATTTTTTTGTTGTTCTGAATATCGATAGTTAGAAGAAGGTGTAGAAAGTACCAACTGCAGCAGTGAAGGCGAGGACGGCATATCCTGTTCTGTACACTCCCTTGATGGTCAACTCCCTACCGGAGTCCCACACAAGGTGTCTGATGCCGTTGGCGAAGTGGAAGAAGAAGGGGAACACCATGGCAGCCTTGGCGGCGTACTGCGATGGGGCGCTCAACGAATAGAACCACTCCTGGATCATCGTCGAGTCAAGCTGGACACCGGCCAGTGAGGTAAAGGCGTACCCGCAAGTCAACACGTAAAAGGCACCGGCCATCGCGACACCCGACACTCTGTGCACCGACGACAGGTACCACGTCAGCTGTGGCTGGTAGATCGTCAGGTGTGGAGACGACGGTCTGTTCTTGCGCTGTGCAATGAGGATGGCCTGCTCCTTCTCATGTGTCGTGGAGACGGTGTTGAGCGCTCTGAGTGTCTGTGGACGGACGGCCCTGAGCAGTGGGGATCTGGCACCGAGGCCAATTCTGGTGACGAACATGCTGTTGTTGAATGTGTGTGTGTGAACTATTTCTGTTGCTGTTGATTTGATGGGGAAGTTGTAATTTTTTTTGGTTTCCTTCTCTCTTCCTTCCTCCTCCCCAGCTTTCTTTTCCCGGGGCCGACAAGTCATCACTCCCGGACTGATTAGGTAATCACGGGGAAGCAACAAGGTAAAAAGGAGCCAATCACAGTTGCGGATTTCGTAAGACTCTGCCCCTCCCGAAAAGCCGGGGGTGTCGCGATTGCTTATATAATATCTTACTAAGCATGACAGAGAAGAGGCTTGACACAATTCTCTCTCTTTTGCTTGCTTTTACAACTTACCACAAGGGAAAAAAAAACACAAAAAAGAAGATGTACATTCCATTCATTGGACGATTATCCTTCTTCGAATGGCCCTTTGTGCTCGTCTCTTTTCTCTTTGTCTACTTTGAGTTCATCGTTTCAATCGTCACAAAGTGCATTCCAAATCCCCTCATTGATGCATGTACACTTGCAATAAGTCAATTCCACAGTTTTTTATTCCCTAAAAGAGCCAAATCCACTGCTGTTGAACATCACAAGAATGTCTTAGTAAAAGCCATTCGTCTTAGTGCTTCAATCCAACACATTGGAAGACTCTCTGGATATGAAATTGACGATCATATCGTCCCCACACAAGATGGTTACTTGCTCTGTCTCCATCGTATCAAACCAAAGCAAGAAGGTGCACCTGTTGTATACCTCCATCATGGTCTGTTGATGTGCTCGGATGTTTGGTGTGTCAATCTCAAGACGGAGCGGAACTTGCCGTTTGTGCTTCATGAGATGGGGTATGACGTGTGGATGGGAAACAATAGAGGAAACAAGTATTCAACAAAACATATTCGTTTAAAACCAAGTGATGTCCGATTTTGGGATTTCTCCATTGATGAATTTGCCATGTATGACATCCCGGATTCTATTAATTATGCATTGGAATATTCAGGACAACACAACTTGACATATATTGGATTCAGTCAAGGTTCGGCACAAGCTTTTGCAGCTCTTTCTGTAAATCAGAAACTGAACAATCAGGTCAATCTCTTTATTGCATTGGCACCTGCAATGACCCCAAGTGGATTGCATCATCAGTTTGTCGATACATTGATGAAAGCAACACCAAACATTATGTATTTGATCTTTGGTAAGAAGACACTCCTCCCAACTGCGTCATTCTGGAGAAACATCATATATCCACCACTCTTCTCCAATGTGATTGATTTCTCCGTCAGAATGCTGTTTAACTGGAAGAACGAAAACATCACCACACAACAAAAATTGGCATCTTTTGCACACCTCTACAGTCCAACATCTGTCAAATCCGTGGTTCATTGGTTCCAAATCATACGAAACGCTTCATTCCAGATGTTTAATGAAGACGTGTCCATCACCAACACATTATCAAAACCATTCAGAACTGCAACGTTCCCAACAAGAAAAAATATTAAAGTCCCCATCAAATTGATCTATGGAACCACGGACTCCCTTGTGGATATTAATAAGATGTTACAACTTCTTCCAGAGGATACTACCGAAGCTGTGGGTGTGGTTGGACATGAACATCTCGATATCATTTGGGGTGATTTGATAGAGAAATTGGTGTTTCCACACATCTTTTCAGCGTTGAGTGAAGTTAAGGATGGGTATGATACTGAGAAAGTGACTGCGAATGTTTAATGAATGTTTAATGAGATATATATTTATATGTGTGTGTTCATTCATCGTCGAAATTGAATGAGAATGCATCGTTTGTGGCAGTAAGATCATCCCACATCTTTGATTGAACAATCTTTTGATTCTTCTTTGCAGCTTCCCATTCGAGTTTCTCCAATTCCACAAAACCAGCATCAAGAGTTTCACTCATGTCTTTTCTTTGTTTCACGAGTTCAATGAAGTATTCGTAGATTGGTAGTTCTGGAGCTGCGTCGCATTCACCAATATCCATGTTGTCTAGCTCTAATGATTCGACTTTCTGAAGCCACTCATCAAACACGCTTCTGTCAACAACGTTCTTGTCCAAAAATGACTCCAATGACTTTTTGAAATCTTTCACATGGAATCCAGAAATCTGTTCCCTCTTATTCTTCAAAAAGTTCATCGCCAAACCCAATGTCGGTTCCGGTACAAAGTTCTGTGTCAAGGCAACACTATCCTCCAAATTGATAACAGCATGCCACCATCCAGCAGGGACATACATACATTCTCCAGGGAATGTTACACCGATCTGACATTTTCCTTCCATTGCCAACTTAATCGAATCGTTGTAAAATCCTGAGAGAACCCATTCTGCAATCCCAACAGGGGAAGTGACTTCACTTTCTTCAGTATCTGTCCCAACACCCGGTGGTGCAACAGAAGGCTCAAGCATGATCCATAATTTCTTTCCCGTTAGATTTGCATTCCATGCCGATGTTGCATTTGGATCTTTATGGAAAGTTGATCCAGAACGAGAAGGACCAGCAATGATCCAACGATAATCAGGACGACAATTCACTTCGTTGAAAACTGTAAAAATGTCCCTTTTGAAGATGGATGGAACTTCATATTCCTTTACGAGCTGTTTCATTGCTTCGGATTGACAGTCAAAGAGATATAATGGAGATTCATCCTTGTTTTCGGCAAAGTACTGAGCATAGAATGCTAATGGCCATTGAACTGATTCTTGACGGAATTTAACGTTAGGGAATCGGTTTCGAAGTATGGATAGTGACCATTCCGGCCATCTATTTGGTTTGCTTGTCAAGATGAATGGCTTGTTGTGAAATGTTGTGTTGAATATGTCTTGTGTCATTGAATCTTCTGAGATTCTCTCAATTCCGAATTTCGTATTCAGTGTTCTCTGTTGTTTGTATGATTCTTCCTCTTCTTCAATCAAGTCTTTCATTAGTGAGTTGTAGTCGATTTGTGAACATTGATATGGTCTAAAGAGCTGATCTGAACACAAAAGGTTCTCAGGAAGTTGAATCTTCGCCTCTTTCGACTCTGGAAGACCTAAAACCGTTCTTCGCCATGATCCACACCACTTGTCAATCCCCAATGGAGGTACTGGGGCATGTTCACCTAATTCCTTCTCTTCTTTTAATGCCAAACGGGTGTATAACCTTCTCCACACATCCTCATCGTACAAATAAGCATACCATACTCTTGAAGTGTGACTCAGACTCAGCAAGTCCCGGGGATCGGTGATGTACCCTAGCATATCCATCAACAATTCATCTCCGAAATCCTTAAACACACCTAATAATTCATGCTTCTTTTGAGTTAGAGATAAATCTGTAAAGATTAAGGCATTTCCTGCAGGTTTAACGTTGAGTGGATGTCTCTGAGTGATGGTATTCCGAGAAATTCCCTTGAATTGTCTCTTCTTCGTCGGTGGTTCTTGAATCGTCATTTCTCCTTTCACTCTTTTCTCTGAATAAATCTGATAAATGGTTTGACACCAAAATTTATTTTTTTTTCACATCAGTTCATTTTTATCTCATCTCCACGCACAAATTCACGACCCGGAATTCTGAAGAAATTTTGAGTTTCGAAAATGGGCGTGTGGCGCAGTTGGTAGCGCGTCCGCTTAGCATGCGAAAGGTCTCCGGTTCGAATCCGGACTCGTCCACTTTTTTTTTATTTTTTCTCGCTCTTGTATTTGTCATTGCGCGAAACTTACCCGATATGGAAACTCCTCCGAGATCGAGAGGAAATATGAGAGAGATAGCGAGCTGACAATTCCTCTTTCTCTCTCCCTTCTTTGCACGAAACACAGGAAATGACGAAACCTTCATTGAGTGAAGGTGAGGAGGTGCAATTGGTGCATGCTCTGCACCATTTTGCATTGGGGAATGGGCTTGAGATGTATCCCATTGGATTTAAGGAACATGCACCAGTTGCAACTCCAACTACTCTTTATCCTACACCGTTCCCATCTGAAGCTTTTGCAAAAGCTGAGCGGGTCCAATGTGCGTTCAATGAACTGTATGCCAAAGTTTCTAGTGATGGAGAATGGCTTGGTGGTGTTTTGGAACAGTTTGCAAAATTGGACGCTGGATTTACTGGTAAATTATGGGAATGTTATAAAAAGGCAAAGGAACAAGGAATTAAGCAAGATGTGACACTTGGTGTGTTCCGTTCTGATTATATGTTGGACGGAGATGAGATCAAGCAAGTTGAGTTCAACACTGTGAGTGTTTCGTTTGGTGGATTGAGTACCAAAGTTGGTGAATTGCACAGATATTTGAACAACGCAGGTTATTATTCCAGTTGTGGTGCTCAATTTTACGATGATTCCAAAATCCCAGTTTCTGAATCACTCAATAAGTTGGCTGCTGGTCTTGCAGATGGTGATTCGTATTACAGAAAGTCTACTGGTTCTCAAGGTACAATCATCTTAGAGATCACTCAAGAGGGCGAACGTAATGTCTTTGATCAACGCCATTTGGAATATTCGCTCATCTCAAACTTTGGAGTCAAGACTCGTCGTATAACACTTCAAGACGTTCCGGAAAAGACACACAAAGACAAAGAAGGAAAGCTCTATCTCACCTCAACGGGTGAGGAAGTGTCAGTTGTGTACTACAGATCTGGGTATGCGCCAAGTGATTTCAAGACGGAGCAAGACTGGGAAAACAGAGTTGTGTTGGAGACTTCGATGGCCATCAAGGCACCAAGTCTATTGACACAGTTGTCCGGTGCAAAGAAGATTCAGCAGTTGTTGACCGATCCTCAAGTGTTGAGCAGATTTGTTGCCCAGGACACCCAGAAGGAGCTTGAGAGTACATTTGTGAAGATCTGGCCATTGGACGACTCTGAAGAAGGTCAGATGGGTATGAAGCTTGCATTGGGCGAACCAGAGAGGTTTGTGCTCAAGCCACAGCGTGAAGGCGGTGGGAACAACGTCTACAAGCTCGACATTCCCGGGTTTATTGAGCGCACCGGTAAGGAAGAGATGGGCGCCTACATCCTCATGGAGTTGATCCACCCTCCATTACACGAGAACAAGGTTGTGAGAGAAGGCCAAGTGTACAGCGATGCCATTGTTAGCGAGCTTGGTCGATTCGGGACTATTCTGTTCAACCAGGAGACGTTTGAAGTTTTAGAGAACAAGGACGCTGGCTGGCTGCTGAGATCCAAATTTTCGTCCTCGGACGAAGGCGGCGTTGCTGCTGGGTTTGGCTGTGTTGATGGAGTTGTTCTTGTTTAGATCGCGCGCATTACATAAAACTACACCTACCTATTAGTACCCCCAACATAATATGAGTCTACGAATCGCCGCCGTACAGATAAACCCGCTGATTGGGGCTATCGAAGACAACATCAGACGTGTTGATGAGCTCATAGCACTGGCATTCCGCAAACAGAGCCCGGACTTGTTGGTTCTTCCGGAGTTGGCGCTTTCTGGTTACAACTTCACATCGCCACAGCACATCTCGCCCTTCTTGGAGAGCCCTGCGAAAAGAGGACCGCAGCTACGATGGGCCGAGGAGGTTAGCAAGAGACTGCAGTGCTACACAGTGCTGGGATACCCGGAATTGTCCGACGGGCGCATCTTCAACTCGGCAGCGGTGTTCGACGACCAAGGCAGCATCATCCACAACTATCACAAGTCCTTTTTGTACGAGACAGACGAAGTGTGGGGGTGTCAGGAAGGTGCCGGGTTCCAGTCGTTCAACCTCAAAGGGGTGAAGGCCAGCATCGGGATTTGCATGGACCTGAACCCGTACAAGTTTGAAGCGCCGTTCAACAAGTTCGAGTTCTCGCAGCACTGCAAAGACGAAGGTGTCCAGCTGGTGATCTGCCCAATGGCATGGCTCCATGCGAAGAGCCCGTCCATCACTAATTTGGACATGGAGGAAAAGGTGAGGCTGGCTCAACAGTACAAGCAACAGGACAAGGGCCAGGACACGATCAACACGTCGGGCCCACCAATCACGGACTACGCGGTCCAGGACGAGTACCGCGACATGGCCGAGCCGGACTTCCACAACATGAACTACTGGCTTCTCCGCTTCTTCCCGTTGATGAACCACCCGCTCAAGTCGGCGCTCAACCGCAAAACAGCCGTTGTGTTTTGCAACAGAAGCGGTGTCGAAGAGCCCATCGTCTACGGCGGCACCTCCACCATCGTGCAGTTCAACGGCTCGTCGGGGCTTGTCGGGTACAACTCCATCGACCTTACAAATAGGAGTGTTGATGTTTTGGGTTCGTTGGGGAAGGGCAATGAGGGTGTTCTAATGCGTGAGGTGGAGGTGTAAATTAGAATAAAAAAAACAGTCTGCATTTTTCTATTTATCGTTCTTAGCAATACTACACACCTTCTTCCAGTGCTCAATCTCCCTGTACGCGCGCTCGAGCTCCACCTTGAGCTTCTCGTTGGCCGCGGTGAGCTCGGATACGGCTTGATCCGTCAACAGCTTCTCCAGCGTCCACTTGTCCACGTTGTTCTTGTCGTTGTCCCTCAGACGCTTAATGTATTCGATCGAGCGCTGTAGGATCTGCGACTTATTCGGCTCCGGCGCAGGAAGCAGCGCCGCAAGCTCCTTGATGCCCGCGTTGATGGTCTCCCTTCTGCGTCTCTCAACCTCCTTGTGGTTGTTCTTTCTTTGTTTGTGCCATTCGTCAGAACCCGCAACGAGCTTTTCGGGTTGCTTGTCGTACACAAGCAGCTCGCTGTCGATCTGTTCAGTGTGGGGCTTCTTGACCCCTTCTTCCTTATCGTCTTCAGCACTGCGCTTCTCCGCCATTGTTTTGCTTTTTTGTTGTTGTGTTTATCACCTCGTGACTTCCACGTGAGAAAAAACGTGATCACCCACCCCATGTATTGAGAGGTGTCCGGGTGTTTATCCAATCACGTGATGTTTATTGTGAATTTCTTCTTTTATTCTTTTTGGTTTTACAAGGGCTCGAAACCGCTTGTTGGTGTCTCTTTTTTCCCTTCTTCCCTTGTTCCCCCTATCTTTTTTTTCTTTTTACTTTATTTAACAACCATCTAGGAATCTATATGGATGAACGAAAGAGAACACCAGAAGAAGAAGGAGAACGTGGATCAAAACGACAAAAGATAACATTGTCATGTAACGAATGTCGTCGTCGAAAAATCAAATGTGATCATGGGAAACCTGTATGTGACAACTGTACAAAAAGAGGTTCTGAAGGATGTACTTATGCTAGATCACCATGGATTGATATTATTGCTGCAGAATCTAAAGTATATCAAGAGATTGATACGTTGAAAAAAGAGAATGAAGAACTGATGGAATCGGTGGCTTCGATCAAATCGGAGTTGATATTGGTTTATAAGAAGAACCACAATAACTTTTCATCAGCAGATGAGTGTTTGTCAAGTGGAGCAGAATTTGTTATTGATGGAGTCGAATCTGGTGAAACGGGTTCTCTCATGACAGTTACAGGGAGAAGATCCGAGGAAGAAACACCAAGAAGACGTTACACAAAGTACGAATACCATTTCCTCAAGGATACAACCGAGATCCCGTTACGGAACCGTGTAAAGAAGATACTGGCCACAGATAAACCTTTGGTGGAGATGATGTCATATGCCGATGTCGAAATGCCCCGCCTCTTCACATCACTACGGTGTGGGAATGATGCCGTGTACAAACGCTTCTTCTTGACACAACTTGTCCGAGACCTTCCACCGCGTGGGGTGATGGAACACCATCTAACACACTTCTTCTCAACAAACTACCACCGCCAACTGCCTGTGTTGAGCGAGCGTCTGACACTAGCAACCTTCCGCCGACTGTTCCAACAAGACCGCATCGAGCTTGACCCGGCACGCGAGCTCGAGGACTTTGTGCATCTCGGCGTTGTGCTCATCGTACTCAAGATCTCATCCTTGTACAAGTCGACTGCGTTGGTCGACGAGGGCAACATCCTGCTCAAGAACGCATACACTGCGCTCGAGCTCGGTGAGATCAAGATCCGTGCCTCGATAACAACTCTCCAGGCCCTGCTGTTAATGACGTCCTTCCGGCTCTTTTCGCACAGTGTGACGGATTTAGAGCTTTTCTTCTCCACAGAGCTGTGTCGAGATATGGCCATTGCATTGGGGATCCACAAGAACACCGAGATCATCTATGAGCACAGAAGCACAGAAGAACGCGCCGTGCTTCACAATATAAAAGTGCTGCTCAATCGTGGGTGGTGACGACCCCTCTATAGAGCGGCTCAATGATCAACCTGTTGAGCACCGTCTCGGAGATGATGCCATCAACATGACGGTTTTCACACCGGCCATACCAAACACTCTGTCCCTCAGCGTCGTAGTAAAGAACGTTACCAGCGTAGGCGTGTCCGCCAATGTGTGAGACGAGTCCAACACGGACCCCCTCGGTGTTTTGCTTCGAATACAGCATCCCTCTCGCTTCTAAGTTGAACTCAAACTCCGACCGAAGCATTGGACCCGATATGGCACACCGCACATCTCGCTGTGTATGGCCACATATGAGAACAGTACGTGTGGTATTGCTGATGGAGTCAAACTTGGAAGCGTCTCCGGTGGGATTCAGCACCTGGCGAACAAACTCCAAGGCGTTCTCGGCAGTCACGTGGTAGTAGCGGTTCTCCGGGTAGACGACACAGTTGAACTTTTCGTCAATCTCAGCGGGGCGTTCGAGCTCCACGTTCGAGACACCAACGGGGAAATGAGCATCCATCTCTTTGCGATGGGCGGCAACAGCAGCAACAACCTCGCCAGGCATCATCTCGACACGTGACTTCCACTCTGTGGCGGGCTTTGAGGAGTGGAAGAAGGCGTGCTTCCACGTTGCTGCCTTCGTTCCCGCCAGCGGTTTGTCGCTGATGGGCTTGTCGGGCGGGTACTGGCATTGGCACAGTGTGTTTGGCGAGGTGATCTGCGGCGGCGGACAGCGGGGCAGCACTTTGTAGCTGGACAGGAGGCGTATACTTCTCTTCATATTTCTATTATGATAGATGGGTAAGACAGAGAGAGAGAGACTAAGTCCAGTATCTAAATTTTCGAATCTTTCACTTTTTTTAGTTATATCACCGGTAGCGCCGCATAACGCCTTTTATATAGACAACGCACGAATGTCATAGATCCTCGTCAAAATATCTTCAACTCTTTTGCCAACATCTTCGGAAATGGCCTTCTGTATCTCGGTATCCAGTCCAATAAACGTCTCAATCAGATCTCCATCAACAACACCCTTCACAGGCTGGTAATAGCCTCTATACTGTAAATGCATCCTCTCCGTCAATGTCCGAGTATGGACCCTCATCGCCTTCTCCAACGCACGGAAGAACTTAATCTGGCTCCGAGTCAACATAGGAATCAACACTCCGATCGTGCCCTGCACACCGGTGTACACCACAACATCCCTCCCACCTTGTACGAACTGGGTCTTGTTCAAACTCGTCACAACATCTCCAATGTGGAAATGACAAGGATTCCCCAACTTGAACGGCATTCCATTGAACAACTTATCCCTTGTTGCTACTGTGTTCTGCATCCCTGAGACACTCGAGTCACAGCGTAGCATCAACAAATTCCCAAATTTGTCACCAACACAAACAGATTCATTATCCACAAACTTCAGAGAGGTCACATGTCGATTGACAACATCATCGATAAAGGGAACAAATGCATTACGAGATTCATTGAATGTCATCATAGTGATACTCTCTCGAATGTCTCCAACAGCGACTCTTTGTCCAACGTTGTCAAGTTTAACAATTTCAGAAAGTGTATCGAGGATTGTGGTGGATTTACTGAGTAGCTGTTTGAGGCCAATGTCCATGATCTTGAGTTGGTTGGACATTCCCAGGAGAAGTCTCCCATAAAAGGGAGTCATGCAGTGACATGCAGAAGATAATGGGGTTTGATGAAGGAGTTGGAGATCAAGGTCAAATGTCTTGATGTAGTTTTCCGTTGGTGTTGCAATAGAAAGACAGATACAGGTTTGTGATTTGCTCTCAAAATGAACAATACAGCATGCAAGAACTTTCTCAGAGACCAAATCGATCTGGATGTCAATTTCATTCTTCGTTGTATCGAATCTCTCCAAAGTGGAACTTTCGGCAATGTATAACATCTCATCATTTTTGAGTAAATGCCTTGGTGTAGATTTCAACTCCAATGAGGTGCATGACAAATCTTCATCAAAAGTATCAATGGTGAATATCACAAGATTTCTGTTAAATACACCAATGATCCCATCCTGGAATTCATCACTCACCACAGAAGTGGCAGACTTTAACGGTGATATCAACAATGGAGAAATCTTCAACGTCTTGCCAAATTCAGAGACAACCCATGTCTTGTTAGAAAATGCTAGTACAACGTTATCACCATCACGCGTCGCTTTACTCAACATCACTGGTTTATCGCCCAAATACTTTGTTCTGGTCTGATACAACTCCCCACTTGTACGATCAAGTAACGACCGAGCATAAACACCATTATCCAACCCAATGTTCAAGCCCATCTCGCCCTTCATGAAACAAAGCACAATACTCACAGGCACACCACTCAGGCTCTGCATTACAACCAATTCCAACACAGATTTCGGATCTGTGGAAAGAACACGAATCGTCTGTTCTTGATCGCCAACAATCAAAAATGGTGACCTTATCGATCCTTGAGGAATCTCACCAAGTGCCAATGATGTGATTCGAGATGGAAGTTGAAGACGCTCACCCCATTCAATCAATCGATCCGACTCATCCACTTCGAAATAGACAATCTCATTCGTCGATAACGCGACAGCCACTTGTCTATTCGTGCTGGTTGCCTGTATGATCTTTATCCCTGCTGGAGGTTGCCATTGATTCACCAATTGCGTGTCTTTGATGATTCGAATGGCATCACCGTGGATTTGTACAAGTGAACCCATTCCGATCTGTTGTACTGCGAGTGTCTCCACATCCAATACAAATCCGGATTCGGTTATAGGTTCGATGGATTCACCAATGGATAAGACGAGTGTAGTGGAGATGAAAGATATGACGAGATATTTATCTGTCGTATCTGATTTTGTGAGTCGTGATGTCCAAACTCTATGTGCAGGTGAAGGTAAGTCTGATTCAGCAATCTCCGAAACAGAAAGACCATGTTGGATCAGTTTGAGAGAGGAGGAGTCATCAACTCCACAGAGTGCATAGATCTTTGTAGAGTGTTCGTCTATAGTGAGGATTGAGTCACGTAGAGCGTTGAGAGACGTTAGAGCATCAACAAGAGTGATGTTCTCAAGATCAGTTCGTTGGAAAGTGAGAGATTCAGGAGGAGTTGCAGCCTCTGATTCAAACTTATCGTCTCTTCCAAGTTTCTCAAACTGGTACAACAACTTATCTCCATACTCCGTGTCTGCAAACATGAATCCAGCCTTGAGGATAACCAACGATGTACAGATTGGGATTGTATCAAAGTAACTGATAAGTATCCTTCTGTCCTTTGGAATCTCAACCTTAAACAAATCACCATGGTTTGTCTGCACAATCATGAAGAACTCTTTGCGGATCTTGTGCGTAACACCGGCAACAACATATGAATCTCGTCCTTCAAACGATGGGATGGCTATTGCGAAAACATCACCCTGAATGTTGCGGTATGAAACCTCATTCTCAGAACACACAAGGACTCCACCGGGACCATCCATGCCACCAGGGACGTGTAATAGGAAGTTTGCGGTACTCGGCACTGTCTCTGATGTGAGTCTGACAACATGGTTCAACCCGAGATCCAATTCGTAGTAAGTCAACACCTTGTGCAGCTCCACATTGTCCTCGTACTCGTACTCGCCATAGTCAACTTCCAACGATGCAAACTGTGGGAACTCGTAATCAACATCCAGCGCCACGGTGTTTATCGTCAGGATCTTTGATCTGTTGGCCTCCAATGGCGAGTGCACTACGACCTGGCTCTCTGAGTCCCTTGTGACTGTGTACACGAGCTTGTTCCGCTCAATTGCAGAGAGGTAGATCGCACGTCCATGTGTGTCCACCGTGATCTCCGCCCCCGGTGAGAGCCGTCTCATCCCGCTCTTGTGATATGGCATGTTGGATACTGTGACGAAAGCGCCATCTCTGACCTCGAGAATGCTCAGATTACCCGCGTCAGACGTCAGCGCGACAAAGTCCTTGCCCGTGTCAACAGCCTTGAAGTTGGCGATGGCGCGGATTGTGCCGAAGATCTGTGTCGTGAGGAGGGTGTTGAGTTTCCCGGTGTTGGCGTCAGGCTTGATGAGCGTCAAAGTGTTGGCGGTTGCGACGATGAGCTCCTGGGACTTGCGCCCGAGGAAGTTGCCGACACACGACGCCACAGAAGACCCTCGATGCCGCAGTGTGAGGTTGTAAAGATAGATTTCCGGGTCCATTTTGGTGGCGAGTTATTGGTGATTAGACTGAGATGATGTTGATGTTTTTTTTGATGATAGTCTCGTGGGTCTTAGTCCCGTGGGTCTGTTAGTCCAAATCGCGAGCCTAGGCCTTTCCCCCTTCCCCCGCACACAGAGACTCGTTCGCTTTTTCGCCCAGTCTTAACGTCCATTTAAAAGTGCTGCGTCCTTCTGTCTCTTCTTCTTCCCGCCACCCAACCCCATACAGAGAACTTAATGTCCGAAGCTGACATCTTCGAGGCCCAGGATGCCCGCCTGGAAGTCTACATCCGCATGAACGATGACCCGGAGAAGGATTACTGCTTCAGCGTCGGGATCAATGATACCTTTGCCACTCTTGTCGACGTGTTCACCACCTTGAAGCTCTCGTTGAGACCATCTCCGCTCTACGACCAGATCCCGATCGGGTTCGCCGTGTCGGACGACCCGGGTTATCTTACACTCACCGGTGGCATGCTCTACACCTCCAAGGCATCTTCCGTCACCAAGAAGGTTGCCCTCACAGACAAAATCTCGGACCACTGCTGGCCCGGACAGCTGATCTTGCCCGTGTGGAAGCCCAAGACGGGCAACCACCTCATCATCGTCGCCACACTCTTGTTCTGGCTCTACACAGACTTGCCTGACGCGTGGTCGCCGACCCCGGGGATCTGTTTGACGAATCAGGTGACCAGACTCATCGCTTGGGTGTTGATGCAGTTTGATCTGAAGAACACTGCGATGGACCTGTTGAAGGAGACGGTGGTGAACAAGTCGTCGTACAAAGGACAGTTGTTCTTCTTTGCGTTCCACTGTTTCAAGTGTGCAATGATCTACTTGACGTTGTGGGCTGGTATGTTCAACCCATACTCGTTGAACCCATACCGTATCTACCAGACAAACACCACGGACAAGCTCGATGACAGCAAGATGGCTGCGTTGCGCAAGATTGGATGGACCGGGTCCAGAAGGGCAATGATTGACGAGTACAAGGAGTACTACAGAGAGAATGAGGTCAAGAAGGTTGGTGGAATCGTCAAGGCTTCCAAGATGGGACTCTTTGAGAAGTTGAAGAACCCAGGCATTGAATTGGGTGCTGGAGAGGGCTTCCAGACTGATCTGACTGCCGTGAAGAGCTTGAAGGACGTGGAGGCTGATCCGTCCAAGTTCTACCTGACTTATGACTACTTTGCAGAGTTGGGAGAGCACTTTGAGAATCACCTCACAAGCGCAGACTCCAAGAGCATCAACCAGGACATCAAGAACTTCAGAAAGTTTGGCCCGGCAGAGACGAGCGAGAGATTGTCAAAGCTGGTGGAGAAGAGAAGGGAGATTGGGCTTGCGCGAGAAAAAGAAGAGGACAAAAAGTCAAAGTGAAATGTCTACGTTTGTTTTCAAAGAATGAATGATTAATAGTACAAAGAATCTCTCACACGGGACGTATATCAATACCTGAGAATGATGTAGAGTGCGTGGATGATTCCAGGAATGTAACCCAAAATGGTGAGCAAGATGTTGATGATCAGCGATGTTCCACAGCCCTTTTCCAAGAACACACCGAGAGGTGGAAGAATGACGGCTATCATTTGTTAGTAATATTCATACCAAGTTGAACAAGAGACTTACCGAAGATGATTTTGATAATGTCGGAGCAAGTGAAGGCCATTTTTGTTGTGTTTTTTTTATATGTATTGGAGAGGAAGATGAAATTTGCGGTTGGTGCAGCTTTTATAGGTGTGAAGTGTGCTTGGATTGCTTCCAATTTCATCCCCAGCAACGAACGGCAGTTTTCTCCAAAGGTGGGCTGAGCAGCATTTTGTTTGTAGATGAAATGTAGGAATGGGATGGCTGAGTAAGTACGAGACAGTCACCAATCGAACGATTACTTGGGCTGTTTGTTGATGCAGATGCGCCTTTGCTGTTGGGGTTCAGGGTCCTGTTGTGTACGCTGTAAGATCTGAGATCATAGCAATCAAACTTTGGTGGAAATACTGGTTGGTTTATTTGATAGTACAAATTCATGACGTATTCATGTACCCATTTATAGTACGGAGCTTTACAGAGTTGATTCCGAGAAGAGAATGCTAACAATAGGTCCCTCAGCGGAATTCCGAAAGGCAGTGTCAGTAGGGAAGAGAGAACGAGGGTTTTGTATGAAGGTTCTTTTACAAAATATCCCAGAGGCTAAAAACTTATAAGGTGAAGATAAAAGGCTAGTAGTGCAGAAAAGGGATACTGATAACAGATATATATACAACACCGGCAAGCTAGTAGAGCTATAGGAGCTTTAGGTATATCTCTTGCGGAAGTCCATGCTATATTCTCTCATATGTCAGATGCAAATTTGAGTCCAGTCAGACCAAGATATTGACAGAACCGGAGACACTGGAATCGTTTTGATGAGGAAAGGAGCCCGGGCTTGCTTCCTCTGTGCTCAGTTCTTGGAAAAGAACGATCCGTTTTTGTGTTCGGAGATTGAACGACTTTTTGAAGTCACTTAATAGCCAAGTTTGGACCCTCCCAATGTAGACCTTGAAGAGAATGGTCTTACCGATGTTTGAAGTGCCTCTTCCCCAGAAATGCAAATAATAAGAGGAGAGTGTCTAAGGCTGTCTTTTATCCCCTGTCCCAACCCAAACGATTCTCCGTTCCGAGTCCTGCTGCGTGCTTGAACAATTTGAGCGCCGTCCATGACGCCGTTGCCCATATCCAGAACATTACAGGTGCCAATAACGTTGCAAGGATGTAATAATCTGTCGTGAGTTCGTCGGTGCTGGGTATTGTGATGAAACCAAACAGTGCCGCCATTGACGCGAGAAAAACAGTCCATACACTCACAAGAATGATTATCCCTGTCTTGGTGTCATTTGTATGGGCAGGGTGTCGCTTTGGATGGATTTGGAGAAGTGGAAGGGGCTTCATTAGCGATCTGTCCACGTTGTGTATAATGTGAGACGTCGAGACAGCGTTTTCCAATACGGAAGTGGTGTCCGGGTTAAACATGGCCTAGCCTATTTATGGGGGGTCTATCACTTCAATTTAAAGGCTTAACTAACAGACATACGGGAAAGTGCCACCATTGCAGCGTCCTCAACACGGGAACCGGCGGGGACGACGGCCTTGGAGTCGAAGAACTCTGCTGGAGACTCGACATTGGCCAGCTCGGAGTCCTGTTTGAAAGCGTACTCTATGTCTGTCCACTTTGCAACAACGAGGAGAACACATCCTTCGCTCTGAGTTGCTGGTGGGAGATTCTGTGTGGATTTGTGGGAAAAATCGCCGCCGTTGGCCCACACGCTCTTGGTGTAGCCCTCCGGGTACGCAGACTCTGTGAAGATCGAGCTGAAAGTGCGAGCAATACGAACGTGGTAGCCGTAAGAAGAGCGAGCACCCGTTGATGCGTATGCTTCCTGTGGAGACACAACCTTCTTCTGATCCGTGTCGACTGTCACACGCACATTTGTAGGGATTTGCTGGCCTGTGAGCTCCAGGAGTTGGTCTTTGCCGATGTTGACGTACTTTGTCACTTTGAGTGGTTGTGTCTTCTTCTTGTTCTTTGGCTTGATCACCTTGCCCATCCCCACACTCAGCCCCTCGCGGTACTTTGATTCAGCACTCTTGTCCATGAAGGGCAGCGTGGGCAGCTTGGGGAACTCCTTGGCATACTGGAAGTTCTTGAGAAGAGAGTGCTTGAAGATGCTCTTGACGAGGTATGGGGGTGTGACAAAGTACTGCAGTACCGTTGCGATGAACATGGCGTCTTCTGTGACTTCTGACTGCAATTTCTCTGCACTCTGTTGCTTGGCTTCCGCATCGTCGAACTTGATCTTCTTCTTTCCGTCTTTCCCAACTTCTGTAGTGTCTACTGGGGCTTCCACAGGTGGCTTGAATGTGTCCATGATCACAATCTCACTCACATTGAACAGACTCGCCACTTTGGCAACCTGGTAAAGAACAGCTGTTGCCTGTTGCAGGTTTTTCGCATTGGAGCAGTTGACAATCGTCGTAGGGATGCACAGAGAGTACGTTGTAGTGGGGCTCGTCTTTGTGGACTCTGGGGTCTTTGTGTCGTGTTTGGACTTCTTCTGTGGCTTTAGAGAGCTTAGTTAGAAACTTATTTCCCTTTGACTAAATGATTGGCACTCACCTTCTGACTCATTCTGATTCTTTCTCCTTAAATCCGCAGCGAAATTGCAGAATAAGAAGAGAAATGAAAGACAGAGAAGGCCTGAAAATTTTAAGAGCGTATCGCGGTTACGCAGCCCTGCGGCGATGAGCTTTTTCTTGTGCCAGGCTGTTTAGAGTAGAGAAACAAGTTAAGCATTATAAATAGAGGAAATCTAGTCCTTTTCCTCGCCTTTAGAAGGTGGCTGGTAGCTCAATCTGCTTTTCCAGAACGCCATGGCACCTTTCTTCGTTGTTGGCTGCAGTTTGATCGGATCGTCAATCTCATCATCTTCTTCGTCCTTCTTCTTGTGTAGTTTTACCACAAACTCTCCATCCCCGTGAGGTTTTACTTTGTAGGAAGCGCCCAGCACCAAGTCCTTTGCCACCACTTCACGTGTTCTTCCCAGAGACTCAATCTCGTCAATCCGGTCCATCGTGGACTCCAACAACTCCTCAAAGCCAGGCTGTTGCGCAATTTCCACGAACCCACGCATCATAGGAACAGAGTCCGCCCTTACGAAGGAATTCGCAGAGTCGATGGTGAAGATGTTGAGGTTATCGTATAGCTGAACAAAGTCGTTTCTCGTCATGATCTGACGGGCTCTCCATAATGGCAACTCGGGCAGTCTGTGGTCCTGCGGAAGTCCACCGTGTTCAGCAATAGTCTCGTTGTACATGTCAACAAACTCTTTCATCAGCAGCATAGCAGAAGCGGAAAACTTCCCACTGTCGTTGACATCATCATCCATTCCGGCACCTAAAAGACCACACTGGTTCAGGAACCACGTCTTTTCACGATCAATTAGCTTGTGAGCAGCCTGTATCATGTCAGGCTTTTGCGAGACCTCAGCTAAGTGCTGTGGACGACCGCCTATGAGATCGTAGACTTGCTGAGCCATAGTCTCGTCCACCTGCTCGTTGAAGAACCTGCGTCGGGAGACTTCCAGAGCTTGGACTGCCTCGGTTCTAGTGAAGTCGTGCACGTTGATGACATCCAGACGAGTTCCAAGCTTCTTGAGACGCTCGTAGAGCCAATAGTCGTCCGAGTTAAAGATCATCGTCACGAGGCCAGCACCAGATAACGTCTCGGCCTTCTGCTGGAGCAGCTCCACAAGCTTGACTCCTTCTTCGTCGTCCTTGATGAGATGTGTGTTGTTGATGATGAGCACCAGTGGCTTCCCATGCTTTCTGACCCGCTTCACGGCCACTTCTTCGAGCTTGTTGAACGCTCGTTCAATGTCAAGAAGAGCTGTTGTGTCTCTCGGGCCTCTGATGGAGAAGAGCGACCCGATGTAGTCCTCGTGGTACTCAAAGTTCAGCGCCTTCCCCAGCCTAATTCGGAAGATCTCCGGATCTGAGTGAGCGTCCAGTATAGCAACGTTGAACGAGTCCACCTTCTTGATCGAGTTCAGCACCATCGAGCTCTTCCCACAGCCCTTCTCACCCGTCAACAGGAAGTACCGTCCCACCATCCTTCCCGAAATGATGTCATCGATGATCTTCTGCTGTGGACGCTCGATCCAGTCGCCTTCTCTGCTTGTCGTACGCTTGTGCATCGTCAACTCGAACGCATCGTCACCTTTGTCGAAGGCCCCGCTCATCTTGTCCAGCACGTGAGCATTGTAGAACTTGTGATAGCTGAAGCCAGCACCAGCAAGCACAAGCAGAGAGGCAAATGTGATTCCTGCAGTCTCAAGACACTTCCCCATTGTGCTTTTGAACTTTTCCCACTGTGACGGGTCGTGTTCTTCGTACTCTTGGTAGTTGTCTCCATCACCGTTCCCATTACCATTTCCGTTTCCGTTTCCATTTCCACCAGCCTCGTCTTTCTGCTCAACAGGAGACTCACGCTTGACGTTCACCGAACGGTTCTTGAAGGCATCTGCGTTCGCCGGGATTAGAATCGTTGGGTCCTTCCGCTTCAACACCTTACGTTTGGGCTCGTCCTGGATTTCCTCAATCACCCCCTCGAGCCCCATCAGCGGGTTAAAGCGCAAGGATCTGGTGGTGGACAGTGTCCGGATCCTCAGCCCGAGTCTGAGCATTTTGATGGTTGATGTTGATGGTAGGAAAGGTTCTTGGCTTCTCGCGACTGAAATTGGGGTCGCTCTCTACGAAGCTTTCCGGGGCGCGCTGACGAAGTTTGATCATTGTAGCCTTTTAATGATGATACTAATGTTGATGTTGGTGATCTCGGCTTGATGATGGTGATTCGGTTCTGCCAAAGAGTGGAGAAAGACTTGGACTTGTCTCCTGAAAGAGAGGTATAACTCGTTGCTAAATGGTACAAAGAAGTCAATTGATCTCATTTATATGTTATCAGAGTCACCAGAAGAGGTTTTCTATCAGTTTTCAACTAAGTATCCCCGCCCATTCTGTGAAGATCTCAATTTGTGTTGATATAAATCACATGTGTCACTTAACATCCGAACACCACTGATACTCATATTATAAGGTTTTAATTGGCTTGGTGATCTATTCAAGGATTAAGGACTATTGATTGTCTTTTATTTGATTGTATTAATCTACTAAAGAAGCTTATAGAATGATTGAAGGTATATAATTTGAAGATCACACATAGAACTTAGCGTAGAGCATATAGTCTTCAATATCTGAAACGTTGCCGTAACTACTGATTTTGAAAAAAATAAATAAATATCAATAATTAGAAAGATAATGAGCAATCTATCATTCCCAGCAACCCAAGAAACAATACTATAGGCCTTAAATATCGACTAACCCACTTTTCAGTAATTTTAGAGTACCTCATTTATAAGATCCAGGCGCCAACTCTTAAACTACTAATTAATCTTCCCAAAATCCATTCAATAGATCAGTATACAGAAGTAGCACCCAGCGACAGCAGCTCAGACCTCGTTCTTGGGTCTGGGGTCCAAGGACCCGCCATGATGCAGTGGATTCTCATGTTCTCCGCATAGTAGAGGTTGTTGAGCAACTTAGGTGTAATGAGGAAATACTGCGACGTGTGCTCCTGACAGGCAATTTCCACCATGTGCTTGTGAACCACACGCTCGTTTCTGGCATCCATACCCTGGTTAATCTCATCAACAACTCTGAATGGCGACACAGTGAGTTCCTGCATCGATATCATGTAATAGATTGTTGATACTGCTCTCTCACCACCAGATTGCGTGTGACTGTCCAACACTTTCAAATCCGATGCTGCTCTGAATTTCACGAGAATCTCCATTCTCCATTTGGAGAACTTCTCCTCACGAGCAACGCGGACTTCACCGGCAATTCCAACAGTAGGGAAGATGCTAGAGAATTTGGCAGAGATCTTGCTCACCATTTCCATGAGCTTTGGTTCCCATTCGTTGAAGATCTCCTTCATCGTCTGCTGTGTGGTCTTAAGCTGCATCTCCAAGACTGGAATCTCCTGGTTCAGCGTTGCTAAGTTTGCATTGATCTTCTCCAGTTTGCTGATTGAAGACTTGGATCCGCTACCGAGAAGTTGAAGTTCAGCCTCAATACCACGGATAATCTCATATAATGGCTCAACACCGAATCTCTCTTCGGAAATATACTTCTCAGTGAACGCTGCCAATCTCTCTTTACACTCCTCATCGTACGAGTTGATCGTTTTCCGAAGTTCTTTTCTTTTGTCACTGTTTTTGAACTCCTGAATCCGTCTCTTGGCCTCTTCAAGACGTCTAGTCAACTCTTCCTTCTTGTTCTTAATGGACTCGAAGAGACGTGCAGCAGCGACTTGGCGTGCCTTGTTCTCAAAGTGCTGTATCTGCAACAGCGTATACTCCTGTGCCAACTTGTTGTACTTGCACTGAAGTTCACCCTTGGCACAAACCATGTTGACTCTCTCCACTGCCAACTTTTTGATTCTCTTTTGATACTTCACAATATCTCCAGTGTTGTCCTTCTCCAGAGCCTTTTCCAAATCTCTGACTTTATTCTCGTACAACTTGATTCTTTCTTGAACCTTGGATCTAGCCACAATCTTCGCTTTGCAGTCCCTGAAGTAGTTCTTTGCGAGGGTGAAGTCATTATCCAACTGTGCCTTCTCCTCTTCAATCTGGCGTTTTTGCTCCCTGCACTCCTCTGCTTCATGGTTACACTCTTCCATATCCTTCTCATAGTGCTGGATGCGTCCCATTATCTCCCGCTTACTCTCCTCAGAAACACCACCGATAAACAGCTTACTTCTTGCATTGACAAACTGCGCAGTTATCAGCACTTGTCTGGATCCATACATGGACTGAGAAAGCGAGTAGAGAGTATCACCGGCAAAGAACTTTCTGAACATCAACTCCCCGTCCCTCAGTTTCGTGAACTGTTCCACTTGCTGTGGACTGAATGGCGCCTTGGACACAGGAACATCATGTATGTAATTGGTTTCAGAGAGCATGTGTATCACCGCTTTGGGGCCCTTGACGAAGTCCCTCATATATCCGTCAAACCCGAGAGCTTTCAGCTGTGCTCTGGAGAGTTTAGCCTGTGGGAGATCCCCACCGAGCGAACGTATTGGAACGTTGAGCCTCCTCTCGTCAAGAATGCGGCTCGAGTGTTTGTCGTATGCCTCCTTGGAAACGGCAGTGATGGCGAAGAGGGTTTTGTTGTCCACGAGCTCCTCGAGGAAGCCGGCATACGTAGCGTCCGCAGCGGTGATGGTGAGGGCTGGTGGCTCGTAGAGCTCGCCACGCATGTCTTTGAATTCCCCACGGAGGAGGAGGATCATACGTTTTGTGTCCTGTGCAATCTTTTGCCTTCTGTAATACTCCATGTCAAAGAGGGAAATTCTGTCGTCCGACTTGAGCTGACGGTTGCATTCACGCAGAAATTCCTCCTTTTTGGAGATCGTACGTTTGACCTGGGAAATTCTGTCGTTGATATCGACGATTCTGTCTTCGTACGCAGCGATTTCCGAATGTAGATCATCAACACGTTTTTGAGTCTCATTCATATCATCTTGGTCAACCGTTTCCATTCTCCCAAGCTTCTCAGTCTCAGTCTGGAGATGGCCATTGGTGTCTTCGAGTTCCTTGCGTCTACGAGATGTAACCTGTTCAAGCTTCTTGATCGAGGCATGGCAGTTCTCAATCTTTTCATCAATCTGATCAACGAATGCAATGCTTTTGTCAAGCTCCTTGTTGACACGCTTGATTTCGTTCTTCTTATCACTGTTTGCATTGAGGAACGCATCAGTCTCGTTGTTGATCTCTTCCACTGCGTCATGGAATGGTTGAATTTCAACGTTGTAGCTGTCAAGCTCTTGCTGGATTACATTCTTTTCTTTCTTCAACGCGTCGGATTGTTTCTTCAAGTCTTGGATCTCTGCATAAGGAAGAAGACGATGGTGATCTTTCAACTCAAGGTTCTTCTTCTGGAATGCCTCGTATCTCTGCACTTCTTCCTCAAAGCGGAGTTTATCTTGTTCGAGTGCATCTCGAGTGATATTCTTCTCATTGAGAGAAGCTTCCGCAATTTCTTTATCTTTGTCAAGCTCGATGAGCTTTTTGTGGCTGTTCATCATGTTCACGTCAACTGCTCTCTGTGTCTCAAGGAAGAGTTCTTCTTGGCTGAGTTTGGAAAAGTCTGCGACTTTCTCCTGTGGGAGGAACTGACACAGGTTGTCCAATTGGATGTTGAGATCTAGTAAAAGCGCCTTAACTTTGGATTCCGTGGTTGCCTTCCCGTTGATATACCAATCGGACTTGTTGGACATGTACATATCTCTGCGAATCACAACATCCTTCTCACCTGGCTTGTTCTTGAGCGTGACTTCTGTAGTGGCAGAGGTCTCACCACTCTTGATGAATTCAGACACAACTTTTTGTCTTCCGAGAAGTTGTGGATGACCGGCAAGTCCGAGACAAACTGCACATACAAACGTACTCTTTCCTGTACCATTTGGACCAATGATCATGTTCAAGGAAGGGGATAGAATGAACTCTGTGGACGCGTACACGACGAAATTGGTCACTTTGACCTTCATAATAGCACCTGGGGAGAACTTGTCATTGGCTTGATGTGTTAGTTGATGATGAACGACGCTGAAACGACATTGGAATTCGAGAAAAAAAAGGAAACATACATATCTCAGAGGAAACTCGACGCTTTTTCCGAGGACCAAAGTCCTCCCCAGCAAAGTCATTGAGATTCATTGGACTTATTGTATTGTTGAAAGTATTGGCGCGTTACGCGTATCAAAAAGTCACGTGTAGCCTCATATTTCGCGATTCTTGGAAATCCGACAGAGAGTCACGTGTGTTCCTCGACCCCGGAAATTGTGATCTGACCCCGATCGCCTCCCTAACAAAACATCAACTTTACAACTTACTCTCTTTCTTTTTTCTTTTGGATTCTCTCCCTGATTAAACACCAAATGCCACCAAAGAACAAGAAAGCTCGTCGTCGTGCCAAATCTGAGGATGACTCCGACCTGGAAAACGAACTTCCACCGGAAAGACCACCAAGACCTTTCAAAGAGATTGATGGACTTCCCATGTCTCAATCTGCTCCAGAATATCATATCCATACACAACCATTATCTATCCGGGATAGTGCGGTTCTTTATTCTTCATTGATGCGTTCTAGGAAGGGATATATGCTGAGTAACGTGTTTGATATTTATTGGTCGAAAGTACGGACAAAACCTGAGAATGAACTCAATGCAAGAGATCGTATGAACAAGCTATGTGATTGCTCAATGGAGGTTGGTCCACATGTGTATGATGTGAGGTTCTTCATATTGAAGGATGAGAAGATTGAGAAGAAGAGGGAGGAGATGAAGTCGATGAAGAAGGAGAAACGGTTGGCAAACAAGCAGATGAGGGAAGAGAAGAAGAAAGGGGTGGTGAAGGTGGAAGAGACCGAGAAGAAGGTTGAAGAAACACCACAGGAGACCAAGACAGATGCTGAGAAGAATGACAATGAAAAGACTGAGAAGGAGACAGATAAAGAACCTGAAAATGATACTGCCAAAGGGAATGAGACAGAGTCAGAGACAGATAAAGAGAAGGAGAAAGAGAAGGACATTGTTCCAGAGAAGGAGGAAGACAAAGAAACTGTAAAAGAAAAAGAGGCAGACAAACCAACAGAAAAGGACAATGACGAGACCGATGAATCTGAGAATGAGAAAGAGACCAAATCCGAACAGAAAGCTGCTGAGCCTCAGTCAGAACCTCAGTCAGAACCTCAGTCAGGACCTCAAGCAGAACCTCAAGCAGAACCTCAAGCAGAACCAAAATCCAAACCATTACCACCACTACATAACTCCAGCTCCACTGCAAGCAAGCCTGAAACCCAAAACAACGACATGATGCAATCCCCAGAGAGCCAAATGATGATTGCGAACTTGAATCTCATTGCCCGTATGGAACCATCACTCAGCACTCTGATGAAGATTGTTGCTAGTGGCGGGGCATCGAGTGCACAGATCAGAGAATTCCAAGGATATATCTTCCGAGCAAAAGCCATGGGACCAACACCACAGTTCAGGGCACAGTATCCGTCTTATGGAGTCAAAGTGAAGAAGACTAAACCACCTAGGGAGAAGCAGTTGACGACGTTCCAGGAGATGTATGTGGACGGTGCAGATTTGGTGTTTGAGTTCAGCGAGCAGCCGAATGTGCGGTTCAGTATGCCCAAGGATTGTATTGTGGAGAAGGTGGGGAGTGGCGAGTTTGTGGTGTCTTTCCTGGTGATTTACAACGACGAAAAGATTAGACGGTGGAAGCTGAGACAGGAGAAGAGGGAGGAGAAGAAGAAGAAGGAGAAGGAAGAAGAAGAGGCGGAGAACGTGAGACGCAGAAGGACGAGGAAGACCGAGGGCGAGGGCGAGGAAGAGGTGAAGAACGAGAAGGACGATGATCCCGAGCCAATACCGTTCTACTACCCAATATCGTTCAAGCTGACCAACATTGACGACAAGTACGATCCCATTCTGCTAAACAGTTTCAACAAAAAGGAAGAGGTGTACGCGCGGATGGAGAAAATTCTAAAAGAGGGCACGAGGGCCGAAGACTATCTATTGTGGTATCAAGTTGATGCGTATGATGACGAGGATCTGGCGGAGAATCTGAGGGAGCAGCTGTACCTGATTGAGAACCCACCACGCAAAACCAAGAAACGCGCTACTACTGAGAACCCTCTGATCAAGCCAAAGCGTGTTAAAGTTCAGGACGAGTACTGAATTGACAGTCCACATCTCGTAATCTCGGGTTCTGCTTTAACTTTGACGTCCAGCCCCGCAGACACCACAAAGTCCTTGAGTTTACCCTCCCACAGCACCTTGAGCCTGCTGTCGCTGAGGGACGTGCTGAGCTTGACGACGCTTGAGTAGTCGGTGTCGCGCACGATGCTCTCGAAGGCCTCGACCACCGTCTGGTGGGCCGGCGAGTGCTTCGCATGTGGCGGGAGTTGCGGGTCGATGTGTCTGAGCGGTGCTGGTGGCCTGGACTGCCAGAGCTCGCAGCCGAAGGAGAGGTTGGAGTCGTACGAGTAGACGTTGAAGTCGTAACGCGACGCAAACGTCGTCGTCGCCGATGTCCGCGCAGAGTATGTTGAAGAAACGTGTCCCAAGATCGGGTTGCATGCCAATGTCACCGTCAGAGGTTTCCCCGTGGCTGTAGACTGTGTAGAGTAGCGTAGCGCGGTGGAAAGCCCCGGGCTCATGTTACGCGCCGCGTACCACGCCTCTCCACCCACCGACAGAGACGAGTTGGAGAGCAGCCTATCCCAGGTGTAGAGTGCCCGGAGCCCCATCAGCGCCTCGTTCGTGGAGAAGACGGCCTCGTGGCGCAGACGGCCCGAGTGACGCTGCCAATGAGCCGTCAGCGTGCCGTTGCCCCTGAGACGCTCATGGCTTACACATTTGATGAGGAGTTGTGATGAAGGCGAGAGCCGCTTGACGAGCATCGCCTCCAGAGCCGAGCCGGGGAAGTAGAAGCGGCCGTAGTAGAGCGCGTGGTTGAAGGTGTCCTTCGTAACAAAAGGCCGTATCACACGGTAGGCACCCGCAGCCTCCTGGAGTGAAACGTCGCGCGTGCCGACGACACTGCCCAGATCGGCTGTTGTGTAGAGGTACGAGAGTGAGCCGTTGATCTGCCCGGCGTTGTTCGCCGTGAGCCGGGTCGCGGTGTTGGGTGAGGACCGGGAGGCGATGCTGACGAGAACATCGCCGGGCACTTGGAAGTCGATGAGCGCTGCGCTGGTGGCGATGACGTGCTCGTAGGAGTGCTCCTGGCTCCACCCACTTGCCTGGTCGAAAGCTGTGAGGACGCGGTCCATGAAGTCTTTCATCAGCTTGTTTGTGTTTTTTTGATGTTGATGTCCTACACTTTGTTTTTTTGTTTTCGTTTTTGTTTTTGTTGATGTTGATGCTTTACGACCATTTGTTTATGTTGATATGTACACCATTTACACTGTTCACCCATCAACACGTAGAAAACGCGCACGCTCACGCTCCCCGGGAGTCAACACCCAGCTCACTTCAACGTCGTCAACCCCGACAGCCAACACCAGTTGGGTCACACGCACAAACGCCTCTCTCAATCCGTAGCGCTCCCTCGTCACCTCCCCAATGACACCGCTAAAGTCTCGTTCCAGCTTGATGGAGCCCAACTCGTTGACTGATCCTTCCAACGACCATAGCCTACGCTCAAGCTGCTGGGCCACACTCGCAACAGCCACCGCCACGAACCGGTCAAACAGCCGTGGTCCCATCGTCTTCACATATGGAGCCACTAGCGCCCTCCACTGCTGTTCGAACCGTCTCGTCACGGTGCTTTCCTCGTCATCCGAGGAGCTGCTCAAGTAGCTCACGTCCCGGAAGCACTCGGAAAGCACAGTTTTGAGCCGGCTCCTCATCACCTGCGTGAACAGAACCTGGATGTGGTCGTCCAGCACCGTGTTTGACAGCTTGATGAAGCGCTCCTCACTCTGTCTCAGCAGAGACTCCAGCTTGGCACCATCACTGCCAAAGGCGTAGTTCCGTTCCAATAACAAGACACTCTGATCAACAACTTTGCGCAAATACGTCACACCGAGGTCTAGCGTGTTGAGAAGGATCACATACGTGTGTAACCTGGTCTCATCCCCCGCGGCAATCTGGTTCAGCGCATTGGCTCCTCTCATAAAGATACTCCCCATAGTATTTGCCTGTTTGGGTTGTGGTTGTTGCTTCTGTTGGATCGTCAACACACTCCCTGTTCGAGGCTGAACTTGACGTAGTCGTCTATCCAGCGTCTGGAGATAATCTTCTTCCAACACTTTGTTGATCTTGGACAAGACATTCCGCACGGTGACAGGTTGTCCTGTTTCAATCGACTGTTTGAGGGTCGTGGATAACACCATGATGAAGTCCTCCATTGCAGATGACACCGGTGTCGTTTCAGGCATGACAGTCTTTGGATTGAGGATATACGTGTCCAGGTCGGGTAATTCTTCAATCTGGAATGCCTGTTCAAGTGACCGACGTACATAAAACGTCGCCAGTGTTTCAAACGTAGGAAGGAACTTGGTTTGAATCTTCTTGGAGAAGTTGCTCTCAACAATAGGCTTGGGAAGCTTTAGGACTGGTTGGGTAATGCCTTGGTATTCGTTCCACTTGACGGCAATGAACTTGCAATACAACGACCAGTAGTGTAAGAAAGAAGACACCTCTGAACACAAATCACCAATCTCAACAACGGAGACAGTCTCTTCGCTCAGACGCCCAAACTCACCGCTTTGTCTGGGAGAAGGTGTATACGAAAGCTGCTGTTGCTGTGTCTTCAAATAAGGGAACTTGTACTGTTGAATCTCGTCAGTGACTCTTGCCAGGCGTCTCTGGTCGTAAAACGTGTCGCTGATGAGCCCAGCCTGCGAATCAGTCTCTCTCTGCACCCTCTCGACAATGCCAGTCATATGGGCCATACCATAGTACTTTGAAATGACATGGGAATGCTGGTTCAGCATCGTCGACACAATCTCCAGAAGCTTCATCAGCGCAGCTGGGTAGAACCCAATCTTTCCCTGTTGTGATTGGTTGGTGATGATGAGCCTGCTCTGTGCTGCCACAATCCCACAGATGAACTTGGAATAACAATCCAATCCAATGCTCTCTTTCCCAATCAACGGGAACAGTGACAAAAACCTCGTCAACTTCTCCACATCTTTTGCGTCAGCAGCCCTTTTGAATTCATCTGCAAACAAGACAGTGAGTTCTTCGATCCACTTGTTAACAGCTGCTTGTGGTGTGTCGGGGACATCTGTCGATGGAACGACACTGTTGATGAATTCCCCATCCAATGGCAGTTCCCTAATTTTGCCAATTGCTTTGGCAGCAGCCTCCCAATCACGATGTTCTAATGCACTGTTTGCAGCCAATATACTTGCCCTCAACACCCTCACTTGACCAACGTATTCAACAGTTTCACTGACTCTCGATCTTTCGGCATCCAATAACCGCACTCTTGCTGTGATCTTCGCAGCCAATGAACCAGCGTTTGACAAGAGGTCCACAAGCGTGCTGGAATTGTTCAACGTCGTGGCGAGTTCTGTACGTGCAAGTTCAAGTCGCTTACTCTCGACGATGTGTGTTCGGGACTCAATGAATGAATCCAATTCCTCGCGTAGATTCGATTCACTGGACTCAATCGCCCGAATGAACTTATGGAGTTGTTGCACGTTGGTGATACGTGACAGCAGATTCTCATATTTGGTTGCTTCGCTAGTCATTGCGTCGATGTATTGAGGTTTTTTCTGTTTGGTGTGGGTGTGGCCTTTTACACTGTTTTGATCTCGGCTTACCTCGACATCTTTTTAAATCCGGTTAACTCCGGGAATGAACTGAACATATACTATAGAGAATCTCTGATTTCCTTCACAATCGAAAGGACAGTTTCTTCTTCGAGACGAGCACCGAGCACCTGAAGACCTCCTCCATTCTTTTCCCAAACGGGGAATGCGCACGCTGGAACATCAAGGACATTGGCCAAAGGAGAGTACGTATGGTCCACAAACTCGCCGAATTTGACACCGGCAAACGCTGAAACGGGCATGATCAGCCCATCAACTCCCAGTCGGAGCCACTCGCCCCAGAATTTGTTGATGAGGTGGTGTCTGGCCTGCTGCAAGTCCCAGATCTCAGTTGCTGTGAGGTCAGAAGCCTCTCTCATCGCTTCCAGACCAGGGATGTCTTCACCAGAGATCTCTGCAGATTCGACGATCTTCTTGAATCCATTGCTTGACATGAATATGTCCGCGTATGCTGCAATGTCAACCAGCAACTCTGTCTTTGTCCACGTCAGCACAATGTGTCCCTTTTGCTCCAAACAACTCACGACTGCTTCCAATGCTTTCATGATTGGCCTTGTAGGCTTGATCTTGGAGTCGTCATACAGCACAGCAAGCGTATACCCTCCCTTATTATCCATATTCCATGGCTTTCTTACACTGTTAATGTCCTTCTTCCATGCCTCGTTCGCCATCAGTTCAGCATAAAGTTCAAGAGTCTCCACATCCTTCGCCATGGGCCCATTTGTTCCACGCAGAGACTCCATTCCATGCACAACAGCTCCGGGAGAACAATGTGTCGTTCTCCCAGTGCTCATACGAAGCCCATATAGTCCGTTGAAGGAGCACGGCTGTCTCACACTTCCCCCAAGATCACTGCCCACACCCAGGGGACTGCCACCCATTGCGACCAACACGGCCTCACCACCAGATGATCCACCAGGAGACAAGCCCACGTCAAAGGGGTTCACCGTCCGTCCAAACAGCGTACTTTTCGTTTCGATGTTGAATGCAGCAGCGGGTGTAGTCGTTTTACACAGTGGGATCGCCCCAGCATCCATCAAGATCTTGATGTTTGGAGACGTTGTCTTTGCTGTTCGACACTGTGCCCTTTCCACCAAACAAAGCGTTGTTCTGACACCTTCCAGGTCAAACTCGTCTTTTAGAGAGAATGGTAATCCGTGTAATGGACCCATCAGCTGTCCTGTTTCTGTGTAGTGAGCATCGAGCTCTGCGGCACGTGCAAGGGCTTGGGCAAAGAGGGGCTCAGTAATGCAGTTTGTGAGTTGATGAGCAACACATGCCGAATGGACAAATGCACTCGTCACTTGGTGTGCGGTCCATTCTCTGTTGTGTATCTTTCGAAGGATTCTGACTGCTGGTGTTTGTGTAATTTCAAGTTGTTGTGGGGTGAGGATCTTGGATGGAATCGAGATGGGCGGACCAGTACAGTCAAATTGGGAAATATCGAGGATCGATTTACAAATATCTGTCAACTGTGAAGATTTAAGTGCTGGGAAGTCTTTGTATTCCTCCTTTAACGGCATTTTTATGGGGGTGGATGGGGGTGTTTTGTGGTCAAGAGGGGGGTGTTTAGAGAGGGTTTTGATCTCTCTTGCTATTCATGTCACGTGATTGATCTTGCTTTTGTGGCTTTACACACTAGAACTTTTGTTCTAAAAGATAATGGCGTTGATTTAGGGAGGATCTTAGGTAATTGATAGTCATAAATGCAATTGGGGTATCTCATTCATAAGTCTATTTCTTCAGTTTCTTTTGAATTCTCTCGAATTCGGCATCATCCAAGTCATATTCATTCTTCTTTTCCTTTTTACCCTTTTTGCCCTTCTTTTGACCATACTTTGACTCCAATTTGGCAATCATATCATCCATGCTCTGCTTCTGTCTGCTCTGGATCAGTTGTTTCAGATCATCTTCCGAGTCCAGTTTCCTCTTGTTCTTCTTTGCAATCTCCTTCTTCATCTCCTCTGCCTCTTTCGCCTCACTCTTTTGACTCTTTAACAACTTGTTGAACATGCTCTTCCTCTTCTTTTGATACACCTTCCACGATTCAGTCCCTTCAATGACTTTTTCCTTGATCAACTTCTGCACCAGATTAAACAACCGTTGTTCCTCCTCCTCTGTAACTTCTGTGTGAGGTACCGCTTCGAACAAGTACAAGAAGTCACCTTTACTCTCGATCCACGCTTCAATGATATCTTCCTCTTCATCAGCACTCCCCTGATACACCTCCTTGTCCTTTTTTATGCTCTCCTCTGTGATCTCGGCCTTGACAGTACTAAAGTACTCAAACCAATCAAACTCCCCACCCAAGTCTTCCAACGAACCGGTATCATCGAACCGTTTCCTCTTCTTTGGATCAGAGAGGATCAGATGTGCGAATTGGACTTTTTCAAACTCAATACGGGAGGATTCCTTGTCTTCATCACTCTTGGATTGGAGCTTGTCTGGGTGGTGAAGAAGACAGAGCTTTCTATAAGCTTTCTTGATTTCGGCCTCGGTGGCGGTCGATTCGACGTTGAGAGTCTCGTACGGGTCCAGATCGGGGAATGGGACTGGCATTTGTATATGGTTAATTGTTTGTGTGTCTTTTTGGTGGTGGGTGGTGGTTTTTGTAATCAAAAGAGATGATGAGATTTCATATAACCCAGGCGCGAGTGTTTATATAAGATCAACCCACCGGGCTCTTGTTTTTACCTTTTGAGAAGCTTAAAATATAAACTTTTAAAAGGTGAAACCTCTCTGTTAACTATGAATTTGTCATTTAAACATTGGGTAATACATTGTTCTTTTCAATTTCCTACGATGTATAAAAAGATCTAAAGGTGGGGGGATTAGAGAGAGAACCTAGTCCTGAGACCTCGTAGTCCCCTTACAGGGTCTACACTGGGTCTGAAAACCCGCATTTTTGTTTCCCATCATCGCCACTTTTCCCCAAATTTGTCGGTAAGATTCCTTCTTCATCCTTCTAATTACACAGAAGAGGACCATGGTGTACTACTTCCAATCCACTGGATCGGATGGTTCGTTCGAAGATAACCCGAGGTTCGTCTATATGGGTAAAGATCAACATGAGAATGAAGATCTCATCAAGTTTGCATTTGAAGAAGACGTTTGGTTCCATGTTGACACGATGAGCAGTGCACATGTTTACCTCCGACTGCTTCCTGGTGAGAAATGGGATGAGATACCGGAAGGTTTGTTGATGGGTGAGTAACCCCATAATGGTTGGGAATGATTGTGATAGTTTCAAATACTGACAAAAAGAATTATAAAGATTGTGCACAACTTACAAAGGCCAATTCCATACAGGGCAACAAGAAGGATAACGTATCGGTGATCTATACTCCCTGGACAAACTTGAAGAAGTCAAAAGGGATGGCCCCTGGTGAAGTTGGATTCAAGAATCCGAGAAGAGTGAGGAAGTTCCATGTACAGACCAAGGACAATGCCATTGTGAATAGACTGAGGAAGACAAGGGAGGAGATCCTGGATAGACCTGGGTTGATTATAGCTAGAAATGCAAGGGATAAAGACGCAGTGGTGAGGGTGCTGGAGATACGAAGACGAGAGAAGGCAGAGGAAGAGGAAGAAAAGAGACGGCTCAAGGCGGAGAGGAGGAGATTGAAGCTGGAGGCTACTAGAGAAAAGGATAAAGAAAGGGATGAAGGTAATGATAAAGAAAAAAGAGGATAGAGATTGAAGATACATGAGAAACTCCAATGATCTGACATAACCCTCTCATCTTCCCTCAATGCTACCACAAAACCATCTACAAAAACAGAAATATCATGAGGCCGTAGGCACCGTAAGATTCTTATAAAGTGGAGAAATCAAAGGGGGGCGTGACAGTATGCTTCAATAAATAGAGCAGTGTTGTGTGTGTGTGTTTGTGGGCACAGCTTTGTAACTGCGCGTGTGATATGTGTCTGTGTATGTCTTTTTGCGATGGAACGAGTAAAGGAAGGAGAGAGAGAGAGGGACAGAGAGGGACATTACTTGAGGTCAGCAGCAAAGTTGCCGGCCTCTCTCTGGCCATCCCACTTCTCGAGCCAGTCAACCGGGCACAGAGCGGAGTAGGTTCTGAAGAAGACCTTACATGGCTCAAACTCCTCGCCCTTGGCGTTGATGCACTTGTGGTAGTCCACGTACGACTGCCAGCAGTGCTTTGTCTGGTTCTGGTTAGGGAATCTGGCGTCGAAGCCGACGGTTCTCAATGGGTTCTCTTCGGACATTTTGGCGGTGCTCGTTGTTGGTGCTTTGATGGTTAGAGAAAGTGTGTGGAAAATTCGTACGATTCTGGCTAACCTTTTGCGGCGGTTTGATTGGCCGGGTCGCGACTTTGCGCTGAGTTGCGCCAATTGGCGAGATGCCCTGTGCCAAAATGGCGAAAAGTTCCCGATACGGTAATGGTTAGGAGCGATGGCGAAAACTTTCGAGATTTGGGCCCCCATCTTATTTCAAGTTGTATTGGTTTGTTTTTATTTCTCCGTTTTGGGTGGCAGTATAAGGGACAAGAAGATGGTACAGAGTGGTATGTTTTGATCTCTTTGATGTGTCACACTAAGTTTTGAAGGATATACTAACAACCCAATCAGCGTTCCAGGCCTTCCAGAAGGATAGCGATGAGCTACCGAACTACCAACCAAACACTTCAGATGAAGACTCTGACGTCTCGGAAGAGCTGCCTACTGCTGCTGAGCCTACACCAGTTCCAATGATCACATCTTTCTCACAGGAATCGAAATATATCTCTTCGAATTTCTCGGCGAACGACGACAACACGATATACAATGAGCAGTACGTCATCTTTGGACTCAAATCGAATCAGAATCTGATTATAAAAGGCCAGTTCAAGCTGGAGATCCAGAGAGGTGCTGTTGATATCAATGGCGTTGTGTACCATTCATCTGCCGAGCCAATGATGTTCTTGAACTCGTCGTGTGTTGCACTACCTATCATACAAGCTACACAGGTGACGGATTCATCTAAACTCGAAAACACAGAAACATCAGAGAACCAGCATCTCTTTCAGCCGTCGTACAAGTCTGTGATTAAAGTCACGAGTATTCACACTGGATTGGAAGATATTGGGAAGTTGTCACCGTTGTTCCGCAACATGTTCTGGAACTTCAACACCCAATCTGCCGGGGACCTCAGAAGACTTGACGACTTTGAGAGAGCATTTTCGGGATATACGTTCTTCCCAGTGCTACGACCAGACAACACAATCACAACTATCAAATATAACAACTGGGAAGAGGAACTCACGAGGCTTACACAGATATACAAGTCAAATCAACACATCAAAGTCGTCGTTATTGGTGGTAAGAACTCCGGGAAGTCCACCTTTCTGAGACTTTTACTACAGAGATTACTGGCTACCAGGGAAATTGGACTTCCTGTTCACTTCTTAGACCTTGATCCGGGTCAGCCAGAGTACTCGACACCGGACTGCATCTCTTTGAGCAAGATGACTGAGTTTCAATTTGGGAATCATCTCTCATTGACTAAGCCGGCAGCTCAGACGAACCACTATATCGGATTCTCATCGCCAAAGGACCAACCAAAGAGATATAACTCACTGGTGGACTCTCTCATCGCACATTACGAGTCTGATGGGATCCCGAAACACGAGTCTTTACTGGTGAACACACCAGGCTGGATCAAAGGGTACGGTGTTACTCTTACTAGAAATCTCATTGAAAGACTGAAACCAACACATCTCATATACTTGAACTCCGGGACTTCTGAGCTTGAAGACCTTCAGTTCTCACCAGAGACTGAGGTGATTCCACTTTCTGGAACTTTCCATTCTCATCTTCCAGGAAGAGCATCATCAGCCCAACTCAGACAGTTGAAGATGGCAGCATACTTCCATAAAACCCAAGACTACGCATTCAACTTTACGAAACCATTGGTGTTTACACCGCCACTTCAAGTCAGCTACAACAAGGCTGGTATCCGTGCCATGACGATTCTGGGAGAGACGATCAAGCCGGAAGATTCACTTGATGCTGTTGAGGCCACTGTTGTGGCCATTCACACTATCAAGGCGTCTCAGATACCACAATCAACATTTACGGGTCTTCCATATATCCCAGAGAAATCACTGCCACATCTCCATTTTGTTTCACTTGCCATGATTCATTCCATTGATAAAGAAGCCAACATTATGAACCTATACACATCGAATTTTGCTTCTCTTGAAAAGCCAGAGGACCACGAATACATCATTGTCAGGGCAAAGTCCGAGTTTCCTGGTTGTGAAGTCACGAATAGTGAAATTATCAAAACGTTCGGCAAGGAATTGCCATATGTCAGCTTTGAGAAAATGTCGGAGTATGACAAAGTTTGGAAAGTTAGACGAAATGTCCAGAGACGTGGTCAGCAGTAACTACAAAACAAAAACTATCGTAATACATTCATTCCTCTGTCTTTTGTTCAGTGTTCTCTGCTGCGAGTTGCCACCCCATCTTCTTGTTTAATCTATCGTATTTTGCACGATCTCTATCATTGACAGATGGCTTCACTGCATTCAAAGCAGTTTCAAAGTCCTCCTTAGTAACGAGGATGGCTTCAATGTCATCATCCATCATTTCGTCCCCGTCAGTAGACTGGAAGAACTTCTTCTTCAGTGCAATAACACCAGACTCTCTAATGAGAGCAGAGAGATCCGCACCAGAGAAATTTCTGCATCTCTCGTCGTGTGCAATGGCAGAGAGGTCGACTTCTGGATGTAGAGGAGTCTTGTTAATCGAAATGACCGTTTTGAGGATCTCAAGTCTTTCACTAGCGTTCGGAAGTTCAATAAAGAGCGTCTTATCGAGTCTTCCTGGTCTCAACATTGCTGGATCAATCATATCTGGTCTGTTTGTGGCACCGATGACAAAGATGCCCTTACGATCATTCAAACCATCCAACTCAGTGAGCAATGTGTTGACAACTCTTGAAGAACTCTCAGAAAGAGAAGAATCACGGCGTGGAACCAGTGCATCCAATTCATCAAAGAAGATCACACAGGGAACAGAAGCTCTAGCTCTGGTGAACACTTGACGAATCGCCTTCTCGGACTCACCAACGTATTTGTTCAACAATTCTGGGCCCTTGATGGATATGAAATTAGCTCTAGATTCGTTTGCAACGGCTTTTGCAAGAAGGGTTTTACCACATCCAGGAGGACCCCACATCAGCACACCAGCAGGAGCATGGATACCAACACGTTCGTAGATTCCTGGGCTCCGAATTGGCTGGACGATGGCCATGTTGAGTTCAATCCGGATGTTGGCAAGTGCACCGACGTTGTCCCAGGACACGTCTGGCACCGTGGCGAAACCTTCTCTTTTAGCAGTTGGTTGAATTGTAGGCAATGCAGTGAGGAAGTCGTCGTAAGTGATGGCGAGAGGGTCAAGTTGTTCAGCTGTAAGGGGTGTTGGATGTGCCAGGAGAAACTTCTGGATGGTGGAGAGTGTGTTTGGGAGTTCTTCTTCCGTAGTGAGCGAGCTGAAGATACGCTTGATAGCACAAATACCAGCAGCGGTGGTCAATGCCTTCAAATCGGCACCAACGTAGCCCGGGGTGGCCTTGGCGAGTCTGGCAAAGTCCAGATCTCCATCAATCTTCAAACTCTGTGTCATCTTCTTCAAAATGTGTAGCCTAGATGCCTCATTAGGCACATTGAGACAGATCTCCCTGTCAAATCTCCCAGCTCTTCTCAACGCAGGATCCAACGAATCTGGTCTGTTTGTGGCTCCAATGATGATTACAGGCTGACCATTCGTCTTGTCCAGGCTCAGTTCGTCGATGGAAGTCAGCATCTGTGCCACTATTCTTCTCTCCATCTCTCTCTGTGCACCTTCTCTTTTGGGTGTGATGGCATCAATTTCATCAAAGAAGATGATGCAAGGTGCCAGTGTCTTGGCCTCTTCAAACAGTTCACGGATCTTCTTTTCACTTTCACCAGACATTCCGCTGACAACAGATGGAGCAGATATTGATATGAAGGGCACCTTCAAGTCACCAGCAAGTGCATTGGCGATTGTGGTCTTACCACATCCGGGAGGCCCGTGTAGTAAAACACCTCTTGGAGGTTCAACACCGGTTGTTTTGTAGATTTCTGGGTGTAGAATTGGCATACCAACAATCTCCATCAGTTGGGTAATTACGTCGTCCATTCCTCCGAGCTCTGCGAGTGTTGATGTTGGTGGGGCTCTGTCCTTGTCTACTTCTGTGCGTTAGTCTTAAGTTCAAATTCTCCGAAGAGTGTAGAATGAAACATACCCTTTTGTCTCTTTGATGGTCTTGATGAATCCTTGGATCTCTTTTTCGATTTCTTCTCCTTTTCTTCCACGGCACCTTCCTTTGTTTCCTCCTTTGTCTCTTCCTTTTCTTCCACTTCGGGCGTTTCCGAGGCCTGTGCCGGTTTGATGTTCCACAAGTTCACCACCGACTTGTTCATGTCATTCTCGTCTTTGACGTCCATCAGATCGTCGACATCCACGCCTTCAAAGTCAGAATCTTCTTCTTGGTCCCACTTGTCTCCATAGATCGCTGCAAGCTCTTCTTTTTCTTCCTCTTTCACCTGTCTCAACACCTTTTCCATAGTCTTTTCCAAAACAACCTTCTTCACTCTTTGCAAAGACAGATCCTTCTGTTGGGCATATAGTATCATCTCACCAATAGTCAAATCCCTAGCCAATGCAATGAGCGTAGCATCATCATCATCGACATCTGGATTGTTCTTCTTGTTCGTGAGTGTTTTTTCTTCCAACAACCGCTCGATTAGTGCAATCAGTTTGTTGTCCAATGCAGCCACCAATGAAGGCTTCTTGGACTTTACTTTGACCATGCTGACAATAGTAGTAACTATATAAACGAAAGTTTTATGGGTGTGATGTTACAAGAGAAAAATCTTTGTTATGCCCTCGGAGATGAGCTTCGACTTCCGGGGTAAGAAGGGCACGTAACCTTTCTGTTTTGGGATGTACAGTAGTCTTTTTTTGTGTCACTTCTCGATTTGGTCATTTGAAGAGCTCGTTGTCTTTTTTTCTTTTGTAACTGTGTTGGTTGTAAAAACTAATAGAGTGATGACTGGTTTAGAGTTGTTGGATACATCGCTGAACTCGGAGATTTCAAAGAAACCACAACGATTTGTCAAGGACTCTCGTAGGACAAAGTTTATTCGGAATCCCGGTTCAACAAAGGAAGGATGGACAAACCCACCACCAAGGCTCACAAAGGAGATTGCAGAGAGATATTCATGGAAGGGCCGCATAGAACCACCACCTCCAAAAGCAGGTAAAAGACCTCGAATCAATGTATCAGTTCTGATTCCTCAACACACAGAAAAGATCCCAGAGAATGAAAAACCATGCATTCCCAAAATCACACTGATCTTTGGAAAGAAGTTCCCTTTCAATTGGGACTTGACGGTGAGTGTCTACGAACTGTATTTCTACAAGAGTGGGAACATCAATCCACCACCTGGTGGTTGGTATACACGCACGTTCTTTTACCAGGATGCAGTACGGAGAGCTAGAAAGGGAAACTTCTCCGTGTCTTATTTGACCATCTTGAGACCACCGCCATTGTTGTTCACGTTCCCAAGAATTGGATGCAGGAGAACACCGTTTGCCTGTCTTGTTATGAGTGATGAGAATGGTGCAGTACTTGAGAGAACAATACGTGAGCTTGTTCAGAAGGATTGGGTGAGGATTCCACCTTCAGAGTTCTCCATTGTTGGTTCTAAAGCTATGAGTGCATTGCTCGAATACAGTGAAGCCACACCATTGGAAAAGCATCCACTTTTGAAGTTACCGATCCAGATCTATCACTTTGACGTGAGACGATACAATATTCCCGAACATCACATGACTCGTTTCAGAGACAGGTTCTACGTTGAGGCAATCAGACCCATTATGATTATATATGAGCAGTGTTTCCACTTGGACAAGTTTGAAGTACATGGAATGGGAGCTTGTGGACCCGCAAATGGGAAAGGACAGAACAGGATATATTTCACAAGTGACGAGTACATTGAGTTTGACTTTATGATTGTGGAGAAGGACACAGGGACTCGTATTCTTCCGATATTGTGTGTGGACTTGTTGGTACAACACGATGTGTCATACAAGACGAAGGACTATGATGAAGACAAGGCCAAAGTGGATCTTGTTGAGAGATTGACAGTCGTGCAGAAATACCTCTCGCTTGGAATCACAAAGAGTTTGATTGTGACTGACTTTGACGCTGCCATTGTATTTCAAGTTGATTTGAAAGCGTGTCAGAAGTACACGTTTTCGAACAATCAGGATGGGGAGATGATACCACTTCGTGCACACATGATCAAAGGAATGAAATGTCCCGTCCCTGTCAAGTATGCGATCATGACATTGATGGAATGGGAGTATATGGATGACGGTGGTGTGTTGGAGCAGACGCTTCGATATTTCAAGACTGAGAGGGCAAGGTTCCATTATATAAGGCTGAATGAGGAGCGGATGCGTAGGATGGATCATTTTCACATATGAACCGGTCAACTCATCGTTGTAAGAACATCGCCAATTAGATCTTTCTTGTCTCTTGTCTCGTGTAGCACTCTTGGAGGTGGCGGAGGGAAGGATGGGAGTGCAGGAGGAGGTGGTAGTGTCTTGATCTGTGCCAATTTGTAGTGATCTACTACTGTTGATGACTGAGAGCCCGGGATTCCCCTATAGAGTTTCTCCACGGTGAACTCGAGTGGATATTGTTCTGTCTGCCACAATCCCAGTTCCTTGGCCTTTTCCTCGTAGTAATCACAGACGAGTTTAGCGTGGTTTCTTCCTTTGAGATGGTTCTTTCTGACACTTGTAGCGTCGTGTGTGAGGTAGGCTATTTGGGGTGTTAGTATTGTGTGTGATGAAGAAAAAAACACAGAGGTGGGGGAGAGGGACAGTATATATATATACACACAATTGCAATAATCACAGTAGAATTTAACCATGTTTCTTCTTTACTTTGTTTTTTAGAAGTAAATTGTATGTAAATATTGGGGAATAAACACATGAGCCAATGGAGTAGTTGAAAACAAAAAAAAAAGGGTAAACCCCGGGTAACCATAAAAATCACAAAGGCGGAAATATTCGCGGGTGCGCTTCGTTGGAAAATCACCATCGAAGAACCAACGAAATCACCTTTAAAAAAAGGCTCTTCTTCTATTCAACCTTTCTCTTTATCCCAAACAACCAAATGTTTGCCCGTCTCGCCACCTCCGTCCGCGCCTTCTCCACGGCCCCAGTGAGAAAGAACATCGTCCAGGACCTCTACATCCGCGAGCTCAAGGCCTTCAAGCCAACTCCGCTCTCTGCAAAGGACGCCGAGGGTGCCGTCAGACCGTGGAAGCAGCCTGTTGCTCCTGCTGTTCCAGGTCTCGAGGTCGAGGCTGCCCAGCTCGCCGAGTACGACAGCGCCGAGGTCGAGGTCGCTACCCCTGCCAATGCCTCTGGTGAGCCGGTCTCTGAGGAGTGGTTTGTCCTTGAAGAGCCAGAGGAACAGCACCACTAAGTCTTTTTTCTTTGGTTAGAACGAACGCCTACGGTAATTTAAACGATATTCATACATTTATTCCATATGTGTAGTTGTATTCAATGATATATATATATATATATATATATATATAATAATTCTGTTTTTCGATTGAGGACACCTCTATAAAGTACCGATCTCGAGTTTGTCGCGTTGTTTACCTTTTCACTTCACCAAATTATACAAACATACAACACAAAACATACAAAACACACAACACAAAACATAAACAACATATGGACCCAGATTCGATCTCCAGAGCAGCAGAGCTCGTCAATTCTGTGTTGTTTGCACGTGGATATTTCACTGGGGATGATAAGCTTCGTTTCAGTACAGATGAGCTCGAGACACATCAAGACGTACATAACAATGACAAGTTGGTGCTCAACACGATGTATGCTCTGATTCAGGAGCTCGACAGTGTCAAGGCAGAGAGGCAGTACCTTACGGATCAGCTCGAGGACAAGGCGGAGATTCTGCGTCATTACGAGGCGTCCAATGGTGAGTTGAATGCCTCAAGAAGTAAGTTGGCGAGACAGTGTGGTGTCTTTGAGAATGAGATTGCAGTGTTGAAAGAAGGTGTCAAGGCGGCCCAACAAGGGAAGATGAGGGTGGAGAAACAGCTCCAGACTGAACGTGCGGTGAACGTTGCATTGAGACAGAAATACGACGTTGAGATGAAGCGAAAGAACGTCACTGTGGAGAAATTACAAGAGAAGCTGTTGGATCGCAGAAGAAAGTACATGAGTGTCATTGAGAAGAACAACTACTCCATGCATGAGAGCCCTCCAAGAGATGAACACGCGACAAAAGTGGCGCTGGATGATGAGATGGAAAAGATGATGGTGTCATTATCAGAACTGATCACCAATCTGACTGCTGAGAACGGCAACGCAACCAAACTGCTGGGCTTCCTCATCGGGTACCTCTCGTTGTTGGGTGACTTCCTCCAGACACGCGTCGAGAACAGGGACACGCCCCTACCGGCGACACCGAGCTTCATCTACACGAGGATGGAGGCCCAACACTCCGCGGCGCAAGAGGACGTGGTCGTCGATACCGTCAAGCTGCGGGAGTCGCTGATGGAGACGCTGGAGAGGCTGTACGAGCTCCTCACCGTGGACACACATAGCTACACTGTGGAAGATAGCCGAGTTCCACAGCTAGAGAGAGAAATCAAAGTGCTACAGAAGAACCTTGACGCTGCCATCGAGACCAACGACAGGTGGAGCCAAAAGTTCAAAAAGTCATAAGAGGGAGCGTAAGATTTCGTCAAAAAGGAATGGTTCATGGTCATGAGAGAGAAAGAGAGAGATTGGTATCATATCATAATTTGCCCAATGGCTTTTCTTCTTCATTAGGAGAAGAAGCACAAGGGGGCTTACCGGCCTCGGCATCCTTCTCATGGCAGCGGTGCAGTTTGATCACCAGCAGCATCGTCGTGATGCCAAACACCAGCAGCACCACCGCGATGAAGAAGAGCAGCAGCAGCGTCAGTATCGAGCAGCGGAACTCGGACTCGCTCAGCGAGTAGTCGTGTGACTCGGATGTGTATATGGAGAGCACGGCATCGGTGAGGTATGTCATTGTCGTTGTGTGTGTCTGTATATTATTATTTTTTTGTTTTTAGGTAGTGGGTAAGAGGGTATTGTCGGATGATTGTGTTCTTAATAGCTTGATAATTGGATATATAATGGAGAACATGGAGCAAACGGAAACAAGGGCGGGTTTTTATAATCCCGAGCAGCCGTCAAAAGCTTATAAACGATCTCCTAACCATAAACGAGTTTGTCTGAACGGAAACAACTCGAAAACGCTATATAAAAAGAGGGGAAATCTTTCTATTGTAAACACACTATTATAATAACCAGTGTAAATATTATATCGATATACAACAATCATCTCCTATGTTTTTTTTTACAAACTACAAAAAAAAGGGTCTTCCGTGATTGCCACTTAGACTTCCTAAAGCGGATGGTGCGGGCCACAGGCTCATCACGCCAAATTGACATGGACGGCCTTTGTTTGAGTATAAGCCAAAATTCCATGTTCTCCCAACTCTCTTGAACTGCCCTGTCCACTCATCTTGAACCCTCCGAACGCAGCACGGATGTCTTCGTCGTTGGAGGAATTGATGTAAACCGTGCCACTCTTGACTTGGGCTGCGAACCGATGGCATTGTTTGATGTTTGTTGAGAAACACATGGCTCCGAGACCGTATTTGGTGGAATTAGCGAGTGAAACCGCCTCTTCGAAAGTGGTGAAAGTCGAAATGACTGCAACTGGACCAAAGATCTCCTCTTGCCAGAGTGTGGAGGTTGTCGGGACGTTGAGGAAGATAGTTGGTGGGATGTAATACCCCTTTGATGGCACTGGGGAATCAATTAACTCCATTTTCGTGAGTTTCTCATCTTCGATTCCCACACGGATGAACTCATTGACTCTTTGGTATTGTACTTCGGATACAACGGGACCCATTGTGGTTTCATCGTTGAATGGATCTCCCAACACCCAATTCTTCTTTGTGTACTCAACAAACTTATCCAAAAACTGTGGATACAAAGACTTATGAACAATGATTCTCGAATTGGCAGTACAGTTTTGGCCAGAATTGTAGAAGATCCCCATAGAAGTCCAACTCACAACTTCATCCAATTCTGCATCTTCAAACACAACCAATGGTGATTTCCCACCACATTCCAAAGTCACACTCTTGAGATTAGAAAGCGCAGCTTGTTGCTGGATGAGTCTGCCGACTGCCGTAGAACCAGTAAATGACACTTTTTCAATTCCCATGTGTCCAGCAATTGCAGCACCACAATCTTTCCCATAGCCACTAAGGATGTTTATCACTCCAGCAGGGAACCCAGCCTCCAATACAAGTTTACCAAAATACAACAAAGATAATGGCGTGGTTTCTGCACTTTTAATCACAACACAATTACCAGCTGCCACGGCACTCAACAACTTCCACATTGCCATTGCAAATGGATAATTCCAAGGGACGATCAATCCAACAACTCCAAATGGTTCTTGACGTTCATAAACAAATTTATCATCACCCAAATCGATATACTTACCAGGGATCTTATCAACGTATCCGGCATAGAACCGACAAAGACTCACACATTGGACGATATCATTCATTGAATTAGTAGCAAATGGTTTACCAGCATCCATTGAATCAATCTTGGCGATTGTATCACCGTGAGATTCAATCAAATCAGCAAGCTTAAGCATGTGTTTCATTCGAGCATCGAGGGAGATGGTAGACCACGTGGAGTCGAAAGCTTGTTGAGCAGCCGAGACGGCAATGTCGACTTCAACGGGTGTGGCACATTGTACTGAAGCGATTTCCTCTGTTGTATGTGGGTTTATGGATACAATTGGGGGTCCAGAAGATGCAACGAATCTGTTGTTGATGAAGAGTCCGAGTGGCTGGTCATAAGAGGAATCACCGTCTGGGAAGGTGAGTGTTGTTGAGAGTTCCATCTTTGTTCTTTTAACAAAAAAAAGACACACTCAATTGATCAGGAAGTGGGATTTACTTTTTGTTTTAAATAGATAAAACAGAATTGAAATCGCCCCGGATCAAAGACTTCGATGGACTTCGGATTAACTTGCCGCATTCGCTCAACTGCCTATTTCGGGATATTTATAAACATTTCTTCGCGAACAGAAACCTGCCACATCACCTCAACATTTCACTTTAAAACTCCTCTTTCATCCCCCCAACCAACCCAAAGATGTCACTGCTCTATAACAAAGACACAAAGGCCGTCGGTGCGATTGACACCACGGACGATGAACTCATTTACGAGGTGGATCAGCTCAACAGACTCGCCAAAGACCTCATCAGCATCTCTTCTGACGTTCCAGAGTCTCCACAACCCGAACAGGCACTAGTCCCTATGATCCAGAAGATGGCGACTTCTGGTGTTGAGAGCATGAAGAAGAAGCAGTTCCCGGAAGCCATCAAGAGTTTCACATTGGCAATTGAGATGGCATCGAGAAGAAAGAGATGGGAGGCATTTGGTGTACAGTTGAAAGAGTTGACAAACTTGTTACAGGCTCGTGCTGATGCCTATTTGATGAGTGGGAAATTTGCAGAGGCATATGGAGATGCAAATGTGTTGCTTCAGATGCAGATGAACATACCGGAGAACTTTTTGAGACGTGTTGTGCCGTTGATGAACATGGGGAGATTAGAAGAAGCTAGAGCGGATTTGGAAAGAGGATTGGCCTTCCATCCTGATGATGCGAAGTTGAGGAACCACTACATGGTGGTAAAAACGTTGATTGCAGAGGAGAACGGTGATGTGAATATTGCAATCAAGAAATGAGCATGCTTGCTTTTGGATCAGACCAAGATGTAGCCTGGCTGGATCTGCCTATTGTGTTCAGAAAAAAGACTGCAATACATTATTAATTCCATCTTTGAGGAAGGCATCTATACTTCCAAGTGATTACCAAGCAGCTTGTGTGTAAGTAGATGCCTTCCCAAAAGCTTACATCATGCTCTTTGTAGTTCACAAAAAAACATTTCAACTCTTTTCTTGGTATTCTCTATTCATTACACACACCCATCCAAGTATACAAAAAACTACAAAACAACTACAAATAAACTACAAAATATAACTGAATTGAAAACATTGTATCACATCTCTTTTTATTTCTGTCACTGGGACAACCAAACAGTAAACAAAAACATTACAAATTTTCGCGAATTGTTTTTTTTTTTTTTTCCTTCTGTTTGCTTCGATGGCGAAAAGAAAATTTGAGAAAAAAAGACTTTTATCAAACTTTTAAAACATCCAATAACCCCTTTCCAAATAGAAAAAAATGGCCCAGGAAGTTCCAACATTCAAGCTCGTCCTCGTCGGTGACGGTGGTACTGGTAAGGTGCGTATTGTGTCTTTTTTTTTGCAGAGTTTACGATGTTTTCTGAGGAGTTGCTGTTGTTTTGTTTTGTTTGTGTTTGGCGCAATTAGTGTGATTTGATGTGATCCGGGTTTGTTCATCGATGGAGGTGTATGGTGTTTGATGATGATGGCTGTATGTGATTGGATGTATGTGATTGGATGTCATAATTTTGATTTGGGATCTACTGTTTGTTTGTTGTTTTGGAGGAATGTGGTGGTGTTAGACAACCCCTCCGTTTCACTTGACAAAAAAGAGAGTGATCAACTCGTGGAATTATGATGTGTTTTGGGTTGTTATTCAAGGATATTCATGCATATGTCATCACATATGATCCTCTAGCATGTGTTTGTTCTTTCGCCCCATATCCCAAATCATCACCAACCCCCCTATTATCGTTCAGTGTCACCCCTATCCTCACACCCCTCATGACCACCCATGAACAATTTGAAAACAGTATCAGCATTATGGGACCAACATGATATGAACAACAACCATCAGCAAGCAACAACAGCGCACTGGCTTCAGAAGTACATAACTCTGCGCTTCAAAAAACAGCATTATACTAACAACCCCAAAAACAGACTACTTTTGTCAAGAGACATTTGACTGGTGAGTTCGAGAAGAAGTACATTGCCACCCTTGGTGTCGAAGTCCACCCATTGGGTTTCTTCACCAACTTTGGTGAAATCAAGTTTGACGTGTGGGACACGGCTGGTCAGGAGAAGTTTGGTGGTCTCAGAGACGGTTACTACATCAACGGTCAGTGTGGTATCATCATGTTCGACGTGACCTCGCGTATCACCTACAAGAACGTTCCAAACTGGCACAGAGACTTGGTGCGTGTCTGTGAGAACATCCCTATTGTTCTCTGTGGTAACAAGGTTGATGTCAAGGAGAGAAAAGTCAAGGCCAAGACCATCACCTTCCACAGAAAGAAGAACTTGCAGTACTACGACATTTCCGCCAAGTCCAACTACAACTTCGAGAAGCCGTTCTTGTGGTTGGCAAGAAAGCTTGTCGGCAACCCACAGTTGGACTTTGTCGCTGCCCCAGCCTTGGCCCCACCAGAGGTCCAGGTCGATGCTGCCTTGATGCAGCAGTACCAGCAGGAGATGGACCAGGCCACCGCCATGCCATTGCCAGACGAGGACGACGCCGACTTGTAAGCTAGATTCTTAAACTGCGCTCTTTCTTCCCCTTTTTAAATGTCATGTAGAGTGTGCCCCCCTTTTAACTCTCGCGATAACCTGTGTGCATATACCATGCCGTGTATAAAATTGCTTCTTCCCCCACATCTCTTCTACAGACGTCCCATTAAACCCACACAAAACACAATATGAGCTCCCATCGCAGACGCAAGTCCTCGATCGACGACGCCGACCCTTTTGAAACAGCAGAGACGTACTACGGCCCAACTACGGACCCAGCGAAAGGCGCACGGTGGGCCCGGACCCGCACACAGTCGGTGATGGAGAACATGTCGACGTTGAAACAAGCATTCCGGGACGAGGTTCGCTCTTCAATTCGACGCAGAGGCTCTCAGGACGAGACCGGCACGGGAAAGAGAGGGAAACGCTTCTTCATCGCGGACATTGGTGCCACGCTCAGCGAGTTGCTGGCGAGCGAGGATACCGACCACAACTTCCAGATCACGATTGAGGATACTGGCCCCAAGGTGCTCAAGCTGGGTACTGCTAATTCAAACGGGTACAACCAGAGCGATGTCCGTGGAACATACATGTTGTCTAACTTGTTGCAAGAATTGACCATTGCCAAACGCTTTGGACGCAACCAGATGATTCTGGACGAGGCCCGTCTCAACGAGAACCCCGTCGACCGGCTGTCCCGGCTCATCTCGACGCAGTTCTGGCGGTCACTGACACGTACGATCGACGCGCACAGCATCGCCACGTTCGCCAAAGACACCAAGATCCCTTCAAATCCACGTGTATATGTTCCCTTTGACTGTGCTGATCAGTACGAATACTTCACCGCAATTGCACAGGCGCAACCCGAGGTCGGGCTGGAGGTCGAGTACCTCCCCGAGAAGATCACACCGGAGTACGTCCAGTCCATCAACGCACGCCCAGGGTTGTTGTCGTTGGCGATGGAGAAGGTGCACGACCCAGAGACAGGGGAAGAGACGTTGCAAGGATATCCCTACGTTGTTCCCGGTGGACGCTTCAACGAGCTCTACGGTTGGGACTCGTACATGGAGTCATTGGGTCTGATCATCAACGACAAGGTCGATCTGGCACGTGGAATGGTTGAGCACTTCATATTTGAGATTGACCACTACGGCAAGATCTTGAATGCAAACAGATCGTACTACCTGGCAAGATCACAGCCTCCATTCCTCACCGATATGGCATTCCGGGTGTTCCAAGCAATGGGCAGGGAATCGTCTGGTGAAGCTTTGGATCTGTTGATGAGGGCACTGAGCGCAGCTATCAAAGAGTACAAAACCGTATGGACCGCAGCTCCACGGTATGATGAGCGCACGGGACTCTCATGTTATCACCCAGACGGTAAAGGAATCCCTCCAGAGACTGAGCCTACACACTTTGACTCTGTGCTGGGTCCATATGCACTCAAGCACAATGTCACGATTGAAGAGTTCAGAGACAAGTACAACTCATGCGAGATTAAGGAGCCGGCACTGGACGACTACTTCACACACGATAGGGCAGTCCGCGAGTCTGGACACGACACGTCGTACAGACTCGAAGGTATCTGTGCCAACCTCGCCACAGTGGATCTCAACTCGCTCTTGTACAAGTACGAAGTGGACATTGCCAATTTCATCAAGACGTACTTTGGTGGGTCCTTCAAAGGGTATGATGGGGTCATTGAAACACCAGAAACATGGGAGGCCAGGGCAAAGAAGAGACAGGAGGCCATGACTGAATACCTCTGGAATGAGGAGAAAGGTCTCTTCTTCGACTACAACGTCAAACTCCAACTCCAATCTTCGTACGAGTCTGCAACGACATTCTGGGCACTCTGGGCAGGTCTTGCATCTGAGCATCAGGCAAAGAAGCTTTCAGAATCCGTTGCGCTGTTTGAAGAGCTTGGTGGACTCGCTGCAGGTACTGAAAAGTCTCGTGGTGAGATCTCCCTTGACAGACCTTCGAGACAATGGGACTATCCATTCGGCTGGGCACCACAGCAGATCCTCGCATGGGTCGGGTTTGCCAAGTATGGATACGAGGGCATTTCACGCAGGTTGGCATATAGATGGCTCTATCTGATGACTAAGGCCTTTGTGGACTACAATGGTATTGTGGTTGAGAAGTACGACGTGACTCGTGCAACAGACCCACACCGTGTCGAGGCAGAATATGGAAACCAAGGATCAGACTTTAAAGGTGTGGCCACCGAGGGTTTTGGATGGGTTAATTCTTCGTACATTGTTGGATTGGAATATTTGGAGAACCATGCCAGAAGAGCATTGGGAACGTGTACTCCACCGGATGTCTTCTTCCGCAGTGTCAAGGACGTGGTTGAGAGAAGGAAGTATGCGCTGGATGAAGGGAAGAAGACAACTTTTGGCTTGTAATTTGATGATTTTGTTTATGAATCAGAGGGGTGTTAACCCCATGTAGTTGTATAGCTTCTTCACTCACATTATGACTAAGCAATTCCTATTTCATGACTAATATCTAACTAATCGCCGGATGAGCGGAGATCGCCGGCTTTTTTTTATTTTTTGACACCAACCATAATTTTGTGGGGGGTCTCTACACCCTCCCAATCGCGTGGGGCCATCTCGTGTGGTTTTACAGGAAGAAACACACTGTTTGGGCTCTTCTCTACAACACCAATTGAGCTTCACTGAACGCTTCCAGAACACCCGAACCACATTCTAGAACACCATAGAAGAGCGTTCCTTTTTCCTCTCTACCGAAAGATATGTTGCCAGTTCTTCGCCGTCTCCCCGCGAAACTGTTGCGTATAAATACTCGCAGCTTCGCTCTTCCTCTGTTCTCTCGAGCCCATTCAACAATGTCCGAAGACTCAATTCTGCTGATTCCGGGTCCAATCTGCGTCTCTGACGCCGTCCGCGAGGCCATGAGCATCCAGTCGCTCTCACACACCTCCCCGGCCTTTGTCTCGATCTTCCAGCAGGCCCTCAAGGACCTGCGCAAGCTCTTCAAGTCCACTAACGAAAAGGACCAGGCTGTCGTCATTGCAGGCTCCGGTACCCTCGGCTGGGACATCACAGCTGCCAACTTGGTCTATCCTGGTGACAACGTTCTTGTCATCTCCACGGGTTTCTTTTCCGACTCCTTTGCAGACTGCTTGAAGGTCTATGGTGCCAACGTTGATGTCTTGACGGCTCCAGTTGGTGACCAGATCGACTTGGCTGAGGTTGAGAAGGTATTGGCATCGAAGAAGTACTCTGTCATCACTGTTACACACGTTGATACGTCCACTGCTGTTGTTTCTGACGTCGAAGCTCTTTCTAAGACCGTCAAAGCCACTTCCCCAGAGACGTTGATTGTTGTTGATGGTGTTTGTGCTGTTGGTGTTGAAAACCTCGAGTTCACCAACTGGGGATTGGACTACTGTCTTTCTGCATCCCAGAAGGCCATTGGTGTTCCATCGGGGCTCTCGATTGGTTTCCTCTCCGAACGTGCCATCAAGCGTGCACTCGATAGACCAGTCCAATCAGCTTATTTCGCCTCCCTCCAAAGATGGTTGCCAAACCTCATCAACTTTGAACAAGGAAAAGGTTCCTACTTCGCCACTCCTGCTGTCCAGACTGTGAATGCACTCAGAGTTTCCCTTGGCGAAATCCTCGCTATGGGAGTCGATGAACGTATTAAGAAGAATCACGAGACTTCTCTCAAGTTCAAATCTGCTTTGGCTGAGATGGGAATCAAAATCTTGCCAGTCTCCGATAACGTTGCTGCTTCTGGATTGACCGCTGCCTACTTCCCAGAAGGTATTGATGGTGCTAAGTTTATCGCATCGATGTATAACAAGGGAATCGTTGTTGCTGGTGGTATCCACAAACAGCTCGTTGGAAAGTACTTCCGTGTCGGCCACATGGGTATTTCGGCTTTGGATGAAAACTTGGGACACATGGAGAAGTGTGTTAAGGCAATTAAGGAGGCTCTTGATGAGCAGAAGTGAGTTTTATATGGATATATACAGTCTATTTTAGCATAGACTTGATTGAATATACAACTGTGTTTATTGGTAGTATAGTCTCTTTTTTGAACAGAATCTGTTTTTAACAGCTCATTATATCTGTTTTCATTTTACGCGGGTTGTGCAGGTTTTTTTGTATTAAGGGGTAAACAGAAAAAGTGACACAAAAAACCAGAAATTTTTACCCCAGTTTCTGTCTTAACGTGAAACCATATATAATGCGGACCATTGCTATTATTCTGCTTAACATCTATCAGTCTTTAAGCCAAGGAGATGATTACAACTTATATATGGCAGAGTGGGCATGGTGCTCATCAGAAGCCCCCACTCACAGAGAAACAACTCTGGACAATTGGAAGTTCCGCCAAAGCCTATGCTAAGCGCAAGGGGCTCAGACAGTTAAGATTCTCCTGTGCAGAATGTATTTCAGGACACAGAAGTTCTAGATGTATCCACATTGACAGACCACTTATTTTCATTAGAGACAGAGGACAACATAGTGCTCGCTCGGTAAACTTACTTACACTTCCATTCATCAAACCGCAGGCAAAACTCAGCTTTATCACAGACAAAGCACCACGCTGTGAAAATGACCAAGGATTGACTGTTTACCAGTGTGGGAAGAAATGTTGTGATCATAAGAAGATCGTGATGATTGATATGGACTTTATTCCTTTGTTACTCTTGCATAGTCATCTTGATGAACTTTTTCCAGAAGACATTCCAGTATACCCTTTTCTGGGAAGTGAGATGGACAAAGATGCCTACCGTCAATGGGAAGCAAGATATCATGGTATCAGTGAGGAGACAATTAAGCTTGAGAGAGAAGCAAGTGCTTACGATGACAAGAAGATCAATTACAGCCAGCGCGTGCAAGAGTATTTCTTGAAGAAAAGGGGGTTCGACACACTGAGTGCAATCCAGGGAATGATCTTGGTAAACAAGAAAATGTCCACTCCAAACTTCAAGACTAATATGTTAAGCAAGAAAGACTGGGGTGACATCTCTGGACAAAAAGCTCCAAGTATCGACAGAGCTTCTATTTTGAAGGTCGCACAAGCCAAGCGTCGCTCTGGAGTTTTGGCTTGCCCTTACAACTACACACATCTTGTTTCTTTCTTTGAAGGAAAGTCCAGTGGTGTAAATAGAAAGGTCAGCAGTGATACTCCTCCTGTTCACCGTTCTGCATATCTCGAGGACAACCAACAAATCAACTTACAAAACATGAGATATCAAGAGTTGACAGACCAGGCTGTGTCTGAATTTGAGATTAACAACATCCTTCTTGCTATGCAGCAGGCAGAGGATGTTAATGCATACCAACCATTGTTGAACCATAACAGCTTCAATACCAACCGTGACTTCAACTCTCAATATTTGGATCATCCTGCTAACGATGTTCCTCAATGGCAGGAGAACAACGACATATATGCTCCACAGGATCAATATGGTGATAATGTTTACTTGCTTGACCAGGATCAGCTGGGTGAAGAGATTCAAGAGAATCACCAGGTTGATCCTCTGTTCTTCATGAACGAGGAACCACAGATTCAGGGAAACTTGCTCCTTGCCGAACAACCAGAGGCTGAACCAGAACAAGTAAACACAATGGGAGAGGATGCATTCTCACTTACTGATGAAATACTCAGACAAATCCTCGAAGACAACTTAGACTTTTTGAGAAATGAAGAAGTCGCACAAGGAGTCCCAGAATTGATTCCAAATAACGATCAAACTGGGTCTGACCAATCTGAACCAGGAACAAGAGACAACTCTCCAACTCGAAAGCTTGGCTCAGAACAGACCAATGAAGTGGAAGAACCAAAAGACGCAGAAGAAGTGATCGATCAAGCTGATGAGTTCATTAGAGGTATCTTCAATCAGATGGGTTTTAATGACAATGATGAGATATGATGAGATATGATGCAATGCGATGAGATATAACGAGTTCAGATGTATATTATGTATATTTATAAGTTTATGAATTACTGTTAGTCTATTATTTTACTAGTGAATGCAGTGAAAAGTGGGAATCGCTCAGTATTTACAAAAAACCCCTTACAGCGAAAATGGTCATCTCGACAACGCCGTTTAAAAAAGGGCAAAGAGTTATACGGAATATATGTCATCAACAATGTCTAAACGATGTGATACCCCTACTAAAAACAGATAATTAATCCTAAACTTGCTAAACGAGTTGTCGTAAAAGAAGTGGTGGATTTGTAAGCCAGAACATTCATCTTCCACAAAAGCGGGTCCGCTATATAAAACCAACCATGGACCCTCCTGCTTTTGGGGACCCTTGAGAAGATGATTAGGGAACAAAATGTGCATACGAACAATCCATGAACAACTCCAATCTTTGGTACCACTCTCTCGTCGGTCCAAAATCTTTTCGTTCTTTCTTGTCTTACTTGGAGCTTCATTAGATAACTTGAACGTCACTGGTTCCATAACCTCTTTCTTCTCCGTCTCTGAATCTTTCCATTCAAATACTTCTACAGTCTCTTGGACACTCTCGGCATATGCCCTGACATTGGGCGCATTCATCATGCTTGCTGGAAAGATGACCGATATCCTTGGTGCTCATCGTGTCTTTACCGCATCATTGGCGTTGATGTCCCTCTGTGCACTCATTTGTGCTGTGATTGAACATTCTATCATTGCATTGATTGTGTTTAGGGCATTACAAGGGATTGCTGCCTCATTCTTGATTCCTTCTGCTTTTGCAGTGGCTGGGAACTATTTCACTGAGCCTAAACAAATGATGAGGGCTATTATTTCACTCATAATTGCATTGACTGGAACTTTTGGATTGGGATTGGTTCTTGGTGGTGCATTTGCGGAGAGTACCGTGGGGTATAAAGGGTTGTACTACTTGAGTTTTGCATTGGGTAGTTTGTTGAGTTTGATATTGTACTTCACTATGGTCCCTGTTGAACCTACAGAAGAGCACAAGAAGATGAAAGTGAGAGACTTGGATTTTGCAGGATCTACATTGTTTGTGGTTGGGACATTGTTGATCATTTTGGCGTTTACAGAGAGTGGAGAATCTTGGGATAGACCAAGTGTGTATGTGCCACTGCCTATTGGTGTTTTTGTTCTTTGTGTCGCGGTGTGGTTTGAACTGTTCTATATTCAAGGGTTCAAAGACAAAGTTGATCTTGGTGAAGATTCTGATAAGATTGTTGGTGATTGGAGATACAAGCTCCAGGTTTTGTTCCCTCGTGAAGCTTTACAAGTCCCCAATTTTGTACAATTCATCCTTACGACTCCTTTGATTTACATGGCCTTCTTCTCCTTAATCACTACTGAAGTGGAATACTTTCTGTATGTCGAAATTGACACACCAATTATTGCAGGTGTGAAAGTTCTTCCATTTGCCATTGGATTCTTCATTGGATCAGTGACTAATAGAGAAGATCTCATTTACAAACTCAGCATGAAATGGGTTTTAATTTCATCTCAAGCAGCAAGCATCCCTTTGATTGTATGGATCTCATTTCATTCATATGAGAAGCATCACAGTTATTGGATCTATGAACTTTTGCCTATATTTTTCTTTGGATGGATGTCTAGTGTATACATCAGCATCTATATGAATGCTGTACTTCGTCGTACTCCCGGACATTTACAAGGTGTTGTTTCTGGGTTGATGCAAACTGTTGCCCAAGTTGCTATTTGTTTGAGTAATTCTGTTATTGCATCGTTATTGGGAGAATTGGAAGTGGCACAGAATGAAAGGGAGAAAAAGGAATTGATGAAGAGGTTTGATGAATCGTTCTATTTGACTTATGCGGTGTTGGGTGCTGCAGTTGTTGTTATGTGTTTCTTAGTGGATCGTGGATCTGTGGAAGCAGATGAGGTTGAGGTTGAGGTTCAGGTTGAGGAGACATGTTCTAAGGAGTAATAGACTTGTATATAAAATGTTCAGGGGGTTGATCTCTGAGGAGGGTGTATTTGTACGATGTGAAGGGCTGTATATAAATAGATATATTCAATCGAAGTCTGTAACTTAATAATTGACTACAATTTAATGGACTCGACATAGATATGATCTTCCCTTCTAATTAAACAACATAGAATGGGATAGAAGTAAATAAAAACAGACAAGATCCGAGCCACCCCGGGACTTCCCAAATGGGGAAATATCCGGAATAGGCAATACCCGTCGAGATCCAATTTTTTTTTTGCCACGCGAAAATTTTGTTTTCTTGAGTCTCGACCCTCTCTCTTTCTCTTCTTTTATAGATTTCCATATATTTTTTACTTTCCGTTCTCTTAAGATCTGAGATCTTTTGTCATCGTGATATTCCCCCATTCTTTGAGTTTTTAACGACACACAAAACACACACACATTCATTTTTTTCTATTGGTTTTTCTTTTTGGAGGTCTTTTCTAACGGGTTTTCATTCATCTTTTATATATATATTCACACATTCACATTCACATTCACATTCACTTCTCTTATTGTTCTTTATTTTCTTGCCAATGAGTGTTCGTCATATTGACAGTGTTGCGTTCCATGAACAATTCAGTGAGGTTGACAAGGCCATTGCAAACTTTACAAAACATCAACCATATAACCATCATTATGCACCAAATGTTAGACGGAATTATGGAAGATTACAACCACAAACATTCACTATGAATGCACAGTTGAAACAACAACAACAACAACAGTTCTTGTCTACGGCAGTGCAACAGATTAATAGTCGTTACAAGAGTCAGATGGGGATGGGTAATAATGGTCAGGGGATTGGTGGACAGATTCAAGTTCAAGGGATGGGTCAAGGTCAAGGTCAAGTTCAAGGAATGGTTCAGAATAATATGATGGGGGTGGTTGGTATGGGTGGTGTGAACATGAACAATCAGATGAATAATCAGATGAACATGAACAGTGTCAACGACAATCAGGTGAACATGAACCATATGAACATGACACCGATGAACAATATGAACAATATGAACATCAGCAACATGAACAATATGAACAACATGAACATCAACAGTATGAACAGTATGAACATGAACATGAACAGCACATCCAACACCATGAACATCAACACCATGAATCACAACCAGGGCATCAACCAATCATACACCAAGGACTACGAGCATGTGAAAACGACATTTGATCAGGAATACTTGGGAGACATTTGGGGAACGGGAAAGACATCTGCCTCTGTGTGGGCATGATTATAAACCAAAACCATACACATACAAAAGAGAAACGGGTTCAGAGAGAGAAGAGTAATTTAAGCGGTAATTTAAGGAGGTAATACGGAGTTAAGAGAAAAAAAATAATATAAAAAGTGACAACTTATTAAAAAAGAATTAGGCCATTACCATTTGAAATAGCGTCATTCACATATAATTTTTCATTTTTGTGTTTTTTCAGGGGTATATTCGTTGATATAGAAAAATACCCACATGGCCCGAGTCAGTTTGCGACTCGGTGAATGAATAAAAATCAAAAAGAAAAAAGAAAATCCCCTTTATATAAGCAGACGTGATTTTCCTCCCATGTGCTTTTTCTTCTAAGTCTTTCTCTCTATTCACCCAACCAAACACACCAAATTAGGAAACAATGCCATACGCACTGCCAGAATCCCACAGACAGCTTATTGAGGGCCACCTCAAGGACACCGATCCAGAGGTTGAGGCCATCATCAAGGATGAGATTGACAGACAGAGACACTCGATCGTTTTGATTGCATCCGAGAACTTCACCTCTACTGCTGTGTTTGATGCCTTGGGAACTCCAATGTGCAACAAGTACTCCGAGGGTTACCCTGGTGCCCGTTACTACGGTGGTAACGAGCACATTGACCGTATCGAGCTTTTGTGTCAGAAGAGAGCTTTGGAGGCTTTCCACCTCGACCAGGACAAGTGGGGTGTCAACGTCCAGACCCTCTCCGGATCCCCAGCCAACCTCCAGGTTTACCAGGCCATCATGAAGCCTCACGAGAGACTCATGGGCCTCGACCTCCCACACGGTGGCCATTTGTCCCACGGTTACCAGACCGACACCAGAAAGATCTCTGCCGTGTCCACGTACTTTGAGACGATGCCTTACAGAGTCGACCTCGAGACGGGTATCATCGATTACGACACCTTGGAGAAGAACGCCGTGTTGTTCCGTCCAAAGGTGCTTGTTGCCGGTACTTCTGCTTACTGCAGACTCATCGATTACAAGAGAATGAGAGAGATTGCAGACAAGGTTGGTGCTTATCTCGTTGTTGACATGGCACACATCTCTGGTTTGATTGCTGCTGGTGTCATTCCATCTCCATTCGAGTACGCCGACATCGTCACCACCACCACCCACAAGTCCCTCAGAGGTCCAAGAGGTGCGATGATCTTCTTCCGTCGTGGTGTCAGATCCATCAACGCAAAGACCGGTAAAGAGGTGTTGTACGATTTGGAGAACCCAATCAACTTCTCCGTCTTCCCAGGACACCAGGGTGGTCCACACAACCACACCATCACGGCGTTGGCTACGGCGCTCAAGCAGGCGGCCACCCCAGAGTTCAAGGTGTACCAGGAACAGGTGCTCAAGAACGCCAAGGCGCTCGAGGCCGAGTTCAAGGCCAAGGGCTACGTGTTGGTGTCGGGCGGTACCGACTCGCACATGGTGCTCGTGTCTTTGAGAGACAAGGGTATCGATGGTGCTCGTATTGAGACGGTGTGTGAGAACATCAACATTGCCCTCAACAAGAACTCTATCCCTGGTGACAAGTCTGCTCTCGTTCCTGGCGGTGTGAGAATCGGTGCTCCAGCCATGTCGACACGTGGAATGGGCGAGGATGACTTCAAGAAGATTGTCGGGTACATTGACTGGGCCGTCCAATATGCCATCAAGGTGCAGAGCGAGTTGCCTAAGGAGGCCAACAGACTCAAGGACTTCAAGGCCAAGATCCAGGCCGGATCTGAGGAGTTGGCACAGAAGAAGAAGGAGATCTACGACTGGGCTGGCGAGTTCCCATTGTCTGTTTAAATGCTTTTTTTTATTACTATTATTAATTGTACGTTGTATTTAGGGTTCTGTTGTTTTATGTCTTCTTGCGACATAGTTTGCGAGCCTTGTCGATGATGTTGAGTTCGTCAAGCACGAGTTGAGCAGCTAGTTGTTGTTGTCTTCTTGTGGGGGCTTTTAAGAGTTTGTGGAAGTTGGCATCGGTGTACCCTTTCTTTCTTGAATCCAACAATTCCAACAACAACTTGTATGCTTTAGGAGAGCTTGTAGTCAATACATGTGGATTTGCCATTTTGATAAACTTTTGAAACTCTGGAGTGTTCATCGATAAAAGTCTCAGCATGGCATAAGTCAGAGGTGTTGGTTCTCCATTGCTTGAAACCTTCATATCAATAGCCCATCCTTCTCCTTCATCTTGTTCATCATCTTCCTCTTCTTCAACTTTGTGAGACAGATAGTCTCTCATCAAATCACATCCTTCCCTTTCCCACCACAAAAGCTGTTTGCCCGCCTTTTTTGCAACTTTTATCATCTGTATCCCAATACTCACAACATCATTAGTATTCCCCGGTATCACAAACCCGTATTTTGATAACAAGATTGAGTTTGAAAAGTCACCATATGTGTTGAAGAGCTCTTCACCGGCTTTCACAGAATGATGAAGTACAATATCACAACATTCATCCGGGTGTGCTGGTTTTGTTGAATCTAATGGGAAGATTTGTGGTTGGGTTGGTTCGGATGGGGATTCGGGTTGTGAATCTGGTTTAGAAGAGAGGTGATTGATGAGGTCTTCAAGAGTTTCAAAATGTGGTTCATCTTCATCACTATCATCTTCAGTATCATCATCATTATCTTCATCATCATCTTCATCTCTATCTTGACCACCACCATCTTCACCTTCACTCTCGTCTTCGTCATTATCTTCATCTTGATCACTTTCAAGATGCTCCCCATCTTCTTCATCTCCCGCATCCGGCTCATGATCACATTCCAAAGCACCGCACATCTCACAAACATCAAAGCAACTTTCAAACCTGACACTATTCCTCAGTTCATGGTTAAATAGATCAGCTCCGGGACACAAGGCCACTTGATGATATTCATCAACTTCAAAATCTCTTGCAGCAACAGCATGACTGATTGCAATAAACAACTCATACTTTTTCTTAATTTCCTCATCTGATTTGTCTATAATGTCGAGTTCATAAGGAATAGGAATAGATCCAGAACTCTGTTCAAATTGATTGATGGCAAACTCACATGCTCTTTCAAACACTTGTTCATTCTCTGATTCATCCAAAGCACCCATAAGTTCCAACTCTGTTCCTTTCAGCAAAACCTTTTCTTTCCCCCATAATGACGGTGGAAGAATTGGTCCATTGGAATCAACATAATCAATAGTGTCAATGTATTCCTTCCATGGTGATTCTCTTTCCTTCTCATAAATAAACGCAATCACCAATGCCAAAGCCCCATCAATGCCTTCATCGTGTAACAAGTTGGCAATACAAGATTTGGTTGCAGAAAGTAGAGAATCTTTATGAAGACGAAGTAAAACATGTGGTGATTCGATGAGATGATCTAGATCATGTTTGGCAAAAACACCAATTCCACCTAATGAAGATCTTTTCACTTCTAATGAGTCATTCCAGAATCCAGAGTTTTTGGAGATCCAGTTGATGACTTTATTTGCGTTCTCAAGTGACGTGTTGGACATCAAAAGATCATTAAAATCTGGAGAGGGAGATGAGGTGAAGTTCGAGAACTGGAAATTTTTATAACAAATCCGACTCTCGGAGTTAATATATCCTTTCATTTTTCTTTTCTCTTTCCCCACATAATAACACCGATCTACCCGTTCAAGCACCTTATTTAGCACCACTATAACAAAAAAAAAAGACAAATTCAATATGAAAGTCGCAGTTATTGGAGCAAATGGGAAAGTCGCTTCTTTACTTGTCAAACGTCTTTCCAAATTGACCGAGTTTGAAACAACAGCCTTCACTCGTTCTCAAGAACAAGCTTCAAAGTTCACTTCAATGGGTGTTCATCATTCACTTCTTGATCTCACCAATTCCACCGTTTCTTCCATTTCCAAATCTCTCAATGGATTCGATGCTGTTGTCTTTAGTGCCGGTGCAGGTGGGAAAGGTTTGGATTTGACCTTCTCTGTGGATTTGGATGGGTGTGTTAAGGTTGCTGAAGCTGTCAAGGCTTGTGGTATTGACAGATTTGTATTGGTGAGTGCCATTAAAGCCCAGGATAGAGATTTCTGGTGGAATTCGGGTCTGAGATCCTACTATATTGCAAAGAAGTATGCAGATGAGATTGTGATGAAGATGGATATCAACTGGACAATTCTTCAACCGGGAAGATTGCTCGATACCGAAAGCATTGGCAAAATCATGGATCCAAGTAAAGTCAATTCATTTGCTGATTCTGTTAATCCAGTCACAGAGAGTGAAAAGACTGCTATTCCAAGAGATGACGTTGCCCTGGCAATTATTGAATCCCTCAAATCTAAGAATGCTATCAAGAAGGTTATTCCTCTAATTTCTGGTGATGTTCCAATTTCTGAGGCAGTTTAAGTTCTTATTTAATCGATTTAATAGCCTCAATAACCTTTGAGTGGAACTGTTTAGAACTGGCAATGACACCAGAACTGTCAAGGTAACGACCTTGTCCAAAGTCCAATTCCTTACCCGTCATATCAGTGACGATTCCACCACTTTCAGTGATTAGGACATTGCCAGCTGCATGATCCCACACCTTCTCTCTATACTCTGCGTTGATTGGAAGTCTGAGATAAATCTCCGCAAGACCTTTGGAGAGTGTACAGTACTTTGCTTGAGAATCCAAGTTGATCGTTTGACCGGTTGGGATGTGTAAATATTCCTTGATTTTGGACTGATCATCATGCGAGGAATGGCCCTTCTCCACACCTTCACAAACAGTGATTTCACTCGTTGACTCCAAGTCGTTCTTCATTGAAATCTTTTGTGATTTGGTCAAGTCTTTGTCGATTGGATCAAAGAGCTTGGAATAGTAAGAACCATGTCCCTTGACAGCAGTAAAGAGACCACCTTTATAACTTGGATTCTTGAAATCATCTGGGAGGTTAGGACATCCAATAACACCAAGCTGCACAACACCATCCTCGATCAATGCCAAACACACAGCGTATTGATCGCCTCTAAGGAATCCTTTTGTTCCATCAATTGGATCCAATGCCCAGAATCTCCCACTTTTCCCACCTTTCGAACCACCGAGATCAATAATGTCACAAACTTGTTTCAGAGTTGTCAATTCAGGTCCAAGCAAAGAACCAACGTTGTTCAAAACACTGTATTCCTTCTCGTTCTTGATCAACTCACCGAGTACTTTCTCACTTAACGAACTGTTCTCTTTCAAATCGGCAGAATCTTCCTCACCAATGACTTCATCACCAGGGAAGTTCTGCTTGATGGCGTTGATAATGACAGCCTGAGCCGAGAAATCCCCAACAGTGACTGGTGACTTGTCCTCTTTTGTAATAGTGTTGGATGCCTTGTGAGCCAATACTTGTTCAGAAACACGCTGTGTCAATAAAGACGCCTTCTGGACTGCCAAACGGGCAATATAAGCTTCCCTTTCATAGATCATGTTGGATTGAGTACTTTGTTCACTATAGAAAAGAGAGGACGAACGTTCCAAAATGTGGCGGAGAGTCTTTTTGATGTCAAAGTGTGGCTCTTCTCTATTGTGTGTGTGGAGATGACTGCTGATGTAATCAGATTAGATAAGCACTGACGTAATCTCAGGTTACCCGGTCAACCGTCGATAAAATTTCGAAAAAAACACCCGTACACCAACAACATAACCAATTCTCCTACAACAACACACCAACAAAAAATCATAGACCAAAACTTCTCTCTCTGCGTTTCAGTGGAGAAAGCGATGACTGCTGGTGCCGAAACGACTTTGAAACACTTCGGCCCGGACGCACACATCACCGGCCTCAAACTCCCAGCCTCGGCCGACCCGGATATCAACTGGAAGGATCTTGGACAGTATCTCGAGACCCTGACGGAGCTCAAGAACGACTCTTCAGCCTTCAAGAACGACTTGGGGCTCACAAACCCGCTTTCGAAGCCTGTGCAGTACAGAGTGTGTACCTTGTGCAACAGGCCAATCCTAATTCATTACTTGTCGACCCACGTCAAACGTTGTTTGGACTCAAAGAACAACAAAGCAGACCAAGAAGAGATGCTGAATGCAAAGAAGCGCAAGCTTGAGAAGGAGCCAACACCATTCACCGAGGACAGTGCCACGCCGAAACCCAAGACCAAGAAGGTGAAGAAAGAGCGTGATATACAGAAGCCGAAAAAGAAGGCAACTGTCCCTAAGAACAAGGGACCAGTTGATGTTGAGAGACAATGTGGTGTCGCCCTCCCTGGTGGAGGGTTCTGTGCTCGTTCCTTAACGTGTAAGACACACTCAATGGGTGCCAAGCGTGCCGTTCCAGGTCGTTCTGCTTCTTATGACGAACTATTGGCGGCCTATCAGCACAGAAACCAAGTCAAGATTGCAGGACAAGCAGCAAAGGCGCAGGCCGCCAAGGATGAGATGCTGCATGCTGCTTCTGCTACGTTGGACTCGGACGAGGAAACCCAGCAAGTTCTTTCCGGTGTTTCTAGATCTTTCCCATTGCCATTGGAGAGAAAGACGCTGGTACCTACTAGAGTACGTTCAAACTTTTTGCGTATGCGTGAGATGTTTGCAGGTGCAATCCTGCCTCGAATCACTAATAGTAATGGTGTGGGAGGATTTAATGGCCGTACGGCCCTGTTGGACGTTGATAGGGCAAATGATTACTTGTTTGTGGTGAGAGCTCCACAGAGAATCATGTTGAACAAGAATCAAGTCCAAACAACAGCACAAACACAGGCTATTCCAACCCCACAACACTCAACTCCCGGTGCAGCAGCAGCGGCATTGGCACAACAGGCCAATAGGAATGCAGCACTGTTGGCCCAACAACAACAGGCGGCAAGACAGAAGGCATTGGCAATGCAGCACCAACTACAGATGCAGCAGCAACAGCAGCAGAACCGTTGAATGTACAATATAATCTAATCTAGCAAAAATCGACTGTAGAGGTAATGTTATTCACTAATGCCCACTATCTTGTACAAAGACAATGCTGGTTTGAGTGCGGTATTCGTGCTTCAGGTGATGAGTTGTCGAACCAGAACATCAATACCAAAATTGGAAAGAGTATAGTCATGGTAAATTATAACTGAGCAGAAACAAAATTAGAGATTGTGAAAACTGATCTATACATCAAGAAGAATCATATATACTCTAATTATCAGTTCAGCTTGATTCTAACTGCCTTGACCTGTGTGTAGTTATCCAAAGCCTCCTCACCCATCTCTCTTCCAAACCCAGACTGCTTGTATCCACCAAATGGCACCGCAACATCAAAGTCGTTATAAGTGTTGACCCAGACAGTTCCAGACTTGAGTCTCTTGGCAACACTAAGGGCTCTGTTGATGTTGTTTGTCTGGATTCCTGCACCAAGGCCATACTCGGAGTCGTTTGCCATCTTGACAACCTCGTCGATGGTGGAGAACTTCGAAATGGTCACAACTGGGCCAAAGATTTCCTCCTTAAGGATTTGTGCGTCCTGTGGGACATCGTAGAAGACTGTAGGCTTAATGAAGTAGCCCTTGTCTCCCAAACGCTCACCACCTGTAAGAAGTTTAGCAGAAGACTTCTTTCCAATGTCGATATAGGAAAGAATTGTCTCAAACTGCTGCTTGTTTGTGATGGCACCTTGGAAGTTAGTCTCGTCAAATGGTGAACCAACCTTAATCTTTGTTTCAAGGTGTTCTTTGAATGCAGCAAGGAGCTTGTCATAGATAGTGTCTTGGACGTAGATTCTTGAGCCAGAGGAACAGATCTGGCCTGCGTTCTTGAAGATACCATTCACAAGGTTATCCAATGTCTTCGGAAGGTCACAATCGTCAAACACAATGTTTGGAGACTTACCACCAAGCTCCAAGGTGACCTTCTTCAAGTTGGACTGTGCAGCCTTGACCATGACGTCTCTTCCAATGGCGGTGGATCCTGTGAAGGCAATCTTTCTGATCTTTGGATGGTTCAAAATGGCTTCACCACACGATCTTCCTGGGCCTGGGACGATGTTGACAACACCATCTGGAATACCAGCCTCTTTGCACAGCGAGGCAAACATGAGTGCATTGAGTGGAGTAGCAGAAGCTGGCTTGAGAACACAAGTGTTACCTGTTGCCAAAGCTGGTGCAATCTTCCAGGAAAGCATCATCAGTGGGAAGTTCCATGGAATGATCTGGCCACAAACACCAAGCGGCTCTCTGTAAGTGTAATTAACATAACCTTCAGTGTTGATGGAACGACCGTCCAGCTTATCAGTGAATCCCGCAGTATATCTGAGATAATCAATAACGAGCTGAACATCGCCACGAGCCAAGGCAAGGGTCTTACCATTGTCCAATGACTCAATCGATGCCATGAGCTCATGATTCTTCTCAATCAGATCAGCGAGATTTCTCAACAATTTGGCTCTGTAACTAGCAGAAGAAGTGGACCAGTGTTCATCGAATGCCTTTTGTGCAGCCTCAACAGCGTAATCAACATCCTCGGTATTGGCAGCGTACACCTCAGCGACCGCCTCCTCTGTGGATGGATCCTCTACAGAGATGGTCTTGTCTGTCTGGTAGAACGCATTGTTGATGAAGATACCCAATGGCTGTTCGTACGTGAGACCATTAGGCAAGGTGATTGTCTTGGAAGCAGCCGGGGCTCTTTTGAATGTGGACATTGCTCTAATGCTCACATGACGGAGAAGAGAGGATGTAGCCTGCTTAAGTAGTGCTGGCTGGAGGGGATGATGTTAGTACTGAGAAGAGCAAGCAACAGTCAAGAGGTTCCTATTTTAGCGGCTATTTGTGAGGATTGTGAGAAGGATATGTCGGGTAGTCCATTGAAAACAACGCGGGAGCCTGGAGAAAGGGTTTTAGACCGTGGAGAAGGGCTGAAAGTGTTGATGTGGGAGGATAATGACGCGGTGAAGTTTGGAGTTCGGGTATTTGGAGCCGGTTTGGGGAGGCAAGATAAGGTGCGTAGGATATAATGACTTGTGAACAGAGTTCTGGAACATTTAGACTCTTTAAAGTGGTGAAATCGTTTGACATGATCTCGAGATGAGCTCTGTCGGTGTTTGGCACAAAACGGACGGAACCTCTCAGCAAACAAACTGGTACTCACCATTGTGAATTGTCTTTTTGGTATCTCACTATCTGATCACTGAACAACAACAAGAACCACAAAATGGGTGGATTGACGTTGAATTTAAAAGCCCAAGTCTATGTATGTTTTTTTTCCCACCCCGATGAATCATACCCGTCGAGGTGCATCAACACCCGCAACTCCGCCAACCTTTGAAGAGCGGTTCAGGTGTCTCCGAAAGAGTCAACAAGGAGTCAGAAACTCGGTATTTATGTTGATTGATCCATTTGTATGGTTTTTTTTTGTTCCATGTCGAATTTCGTAGGAAACAGTGTGTGTAATGGCATCGGACTTAGGCCCTCGACATGGTACGGCTCAGTGTGTCACTTTATCTAAAGGATCTGAACACCATGGGCTTCAACGCCAAACCGATTTTATCATACACTGAGGTGAAGAGAATCAATCGGTGAAGCACAAGCCGAGTTTGGGTGACTCAAACGAAAGGACACCCCGTTTCGAGGTGGCTGAATAGCCATCAGACAACGGTTCTCCAGGAAAAAAAAGTGTTCTGAGGATATTCTGGAAGGTCCTTCAATTTTCTGTGCATATAGATTGAACTATGATTAGTGGGCTGGTGGTGGAGAACTCAATGTATTGTTGGATCATTGTGTTTCATAGACCATAAGACAGTCATAAGAGTGTCATAAGCATGTCATAAGCATGTCATAAGCATGTCAAATATATGGCACAGCCCCTTACTCCAACCTTACCACTAAACGCTAATGAATGCAAATAGTGATGTCCCCCTAACTAACAGTAATATCATGCCCCACTCAAAACATTTGTCACAATAAAACCTAGTCCCCATCAACCAATCACACGCCAGTATTTGTCACAAAGCAGGCTCGCGACCTGTTTATGTAATGCTGATTCAGTTTCAGTTTTCAAGGGATTTCCCTTATAGTTTTCTCGCTTACTCATGCATTACGCATCCCGTTTTCTTGGGGATCGATGATTATCAACACTTGACAAACCCCACCAAACTAGTATAAAACAAAGCCAACTTTCCAATTCATCTCCCAAATCTCATTTTTTTTGTCAAACAAACACAAACACAAACATAAAAACACAGAAACAAATGAACAACGATATGGTTGCTCCCAGATCTATTCTCAAGTTCTTCCTTGCCATTGCCCAAGAAGAAGGTGTTGGTGCAAATGTTCGTCGATCCATTGGAACGATGAAGATGCGCAACTTCCCACCATTCCTCATGCTTGATCATTTCAATGTGACTCCACCAGCTGGATTCCCGGATCATCCACATAGAGGATTCTCTACAGTGACATATGTCCATGAAGGTATGATGGCCCATGAGGACTTCACTGGGTCAATGGGTGTGTTGAGACCCGGTGATTTGCAGTTCATGACTGCTGGCAAGGGTATTGTGCACTCAGAGATCCCAGTCAAGACAGAAGACAACAAGGCGTGTGTTGGTATGCAGTTGTGGGTGGACTTACCTGAGAAGATGAAAGAGTGTGAGCCCGAGTATAGAGATTTGAAAAGAGAAGAGATTTCTATCGCTAAGCCAAATGAGAGTGTTATCGTCAAGGTGATTGCCGGTGAAGCATATGGTGTCAAGTCTGTCCAGGATTTGGCTCATGTTGCCATTGATTACTATGACTATGAGGTTGCCCCAGGTGGAGAGTTCACACAACCATTCCCTAAGGATTACAATGTGTTTTTGTACATTCTCCAGGGTGGCCTCGAAGTTAACGGAACCAAATTGGATCAATACAACGCTGCTTTCTTCAAGAGAGATGGTGATGGTGTTGTTGCCAAGGTCCCAGAATCTCAAACTGAGAGCACACGTCTTGTTCTGATTGGAGGACAAGTCCTGGATCAGAGCATTGTGCAGCACGGTCCATTCGTCGCAACTTCTCGTGAAAAGATCTACGAGGCCTTTATGAGTTATCAGTCCGGTGTTAATGGGTTTGAGAGGGCCAGAGGATGGTTCTCTAAGATTGGAGGTGGTGTCAAGGAGTCTGAAGTTAAGGACAAAATCAAACCAGCAAGAGATGAGCTGTAATATATATTTATATTTATAATCGTTATTTGATTAATATTAATATGAAAGATCACAATAGGTCTTTTGTAGTACACAAAGTACGTATAGTAGTAATGGCGTAATTTGGTTACGCGCAACATCAGTGAAAAATTCCAGGCGATGACCTTTTCCAAACCTTTTAAAAAAAAACCTATAAATTCCCTTATAAGCAACCAGATACTTCACATACAATGCCACGAACTCGTTCCCAATCTGGTATCAAGCAGGAAATACAACCCACATCTCCAATACTCAATCGTCGGAAACGAACTTCTCGTTCAACAATCACACGAAAGGAAGTATCAATCCATAAGCCAAAATTTGCATATACACAACCTTTGACACAAAAAAAGAATAGAGAACATCTTTTACGTACAGTTGAAGCCTGTCATTCACTCGTCACACCGACTCTGGATCGTCTTTCCCCAGAGTTGAGGATACAGATTGAAACATTGTTGAAGTTTCGGGTGTTTAAAAACTTTGATATGGATATGCGTACTGTAAAGATGTTACAATCTGGAGTTGGAGAGATGAACGAAAGGGATCTGGAACTCAAGAGAATAATGGACTGCAGAGATGAAAAAATGAGGGATATGATGTTTCTTAAGCATTTTGCGTTGGAAGAGAAGGATCCATAGTCCAAGTCCAAGGTGCGAGAGGACTGAAACCATGAATTTTTGCAAATACTTGATCAAAGTAGAACACGATGTATCCGACACCATAACCCATTATTGAGTATAAGAAAGGTGCGTCCTTATACAAGAGGATCGTGACTAACAACTCGAGCCATATCGAATATTTTGCCTTGACATTGACGACCCACATCCACATCATTTCTTCTTCGGGGTTCATCCGTTGCCAGTAGAGTGTGAGGGCATCGACGAACTGTGTGCCGTATAGAGCAGGAAAGTCCAAGCAACCCATCCAGATGGCAAAAAGAAGAAGTATTGTTACAGCGTGCCATGCGTATCGTGCTGAATTACCAAATCCTTCCTCGACTCTCCGTAGCGTCCCGGCGAATCGTGAGAAAGTTATCAAAAGATTCAATTCAAACTTCCCAATGTAAAGTACGGGCGTGAAGATACGCCAAAGTTGTCCTTTTGACCAAAGTTCTTTTGAAGAGAAGGCAACGTCATTGATGGAAATCACCTCCAAAGAGATAAGAGCGGTGCAAATGCCGATTCCGACAAGCCATATCCTCGTCACTGTGGGGATGTTGTGTAGTAAAACACCAGCTGCATCCATTTTTGATGGTGTTGTTATAAAAGATGTGTTTTGTTTGTATAGTTTGTATATGCGTTTGTTTGTAAGAAGGGCTTGTTTTTACTTGGGGTTTTTGAGGGCTCGTGACCTTTCCTATTTGGGGTTTGTAAGCACTATTATTGTTTTGTACAATTGATGTTTATTGTTAATACATTACCTTTTTTCTTCATTTGCTCTCACATGATTGTAGAAGTATTATTATACGCTCATAATATATATAGAATCTTTTTTAAATGGGAAATTGTCATTGTAGTCATCATGCAAAAAGCATTTATACACGCACAATTTGTCACACCTGAATCATCCCTGCCAGGCTCTTTTGATAGCTAAACTTGATGAGGATCCACAGGATGTGCAGCGGTGTCAGATCAGGCCAGAGCGTATCGACAAACTCGAGCACACACCCACGGTCACACACCTGCCACAGCAAGAAGTCACTGAGTCTCGAAACTCCAGATGTACGAATCAAAAGGTCAACTCTGGGTTGTCCACCCGTGTAGAGACTCTGTTCCAGCAGGTCCTCGTCAATGTCGTCGAGTGAGATTGTCCCGCGTGCTGCCCGTCTCACCACGGATCTCATGGCGTGGACCATCTCATGTCTCGCAGTGTATGGGAAGCAGACATTAAGGGTCGCCCTCGTGTTTCTCTTTGTCTTCTCCTCAGCTTCTTCCAACGCATCCAGCACGTCTCTGGGTAGTAGGGCCCTGTCACCCAGCACTCTGATACGCACTCCATATTCTTCAGCCATCTCCCCGTGTTGTGTCAGTTGTGCAAACCGTGTTTTGGCCAACGCCATCAACCAATCCACTTCATGCCTACTGCGTTTGAAGTTCTCAATAGAAAACGCAAAGACGGTGGCACTTTGGACACCACATGTATAACACATCTCCAATACTTTGGCCATGCTTTCAAACCCTGCGCTATGACCCTCTTTGAGTTCAATGTTGCGTTTGCGGGCATAACGTCTATTGCCATCCATCACGAAGCCAACATGTTTCGGCACAGGCCCAGTTGAGAGAACGGCACCAACTGAAGATTTGGTGGCTGATAGAAGTGTCTGGGCACCAGGAAGAGAAGAAAGCCAGTCAATCATTTTTTTTTTATATTTTTTTCTTTGGTATATTCTCTTGTATATTTCTCCAGGTGTTGAAACAATTTTTCAGCGAAAAGTAAGTACTCTTGCCCCATCAACACATACAAGAGGGCTAAAAAAAAACAGAAAATGTTGAAAAGGGGAGTTTCGTCGTGGGCAACGGCCGTGGATGCAGCAGCCAGGCTCGTCACGCCGGCAGCCGTCCTCAAAGACCCGCTTTCGCTCGTTTCCCACGAGATGTCACAACTCGCTGCTAACATTGGCCAACTCATCGGCTCTGGCCACCCAACGCTGAACAGGGTGGCGGCGTACTACTTTGAATCCCAAGGGAAGAAGATCAGACCTCTTCTGGTGCTGCTGCTGAGCAGGGCACTCGCTGAAATCCCGTTGGAGCAGCGTGTTCGAGAAGTTGATGCGCTCGACATCCCAGAACAACCCGTCTACAACGGTACAAAGTCGTTGAGTGCATTGTTTAAAGAGATGAAGGAACCTGTTGGTCCATTGTCTTCCCTTAGGGTGCTACACGGCATTGCACCGAACATCCTGTTGGATCCACTCACAAAACCACACGAGTCATTACCACAATTCGATGATGCAAGAGGAATTCTCCCCAAACAACGACGTCTTGCCGAGATTGTCGAGATGATTCATACTGCGTCGTTGCTTCATGACGATGTCATTGACGATTCTGCTTCAAGACGTAACAGACCTTCGGGGAATGCCGCTTTTTCGAACAAGATGGCCGTTTTAGCTGGTGATTTCCTATTGGGAAGAGCATCGGTATCCATTGGAAGATTGCGTAACCCCGAGGTGATCGAACTCATGTCCACAGCCATTGCGAATCTCGTTGAAGGAGAGTTCATGCAGTTGAAGAACACCGTGTTGAGCCCAGATGAGGATTCTGTTGACGGGAAACCAATCCCGACTCCAACGGGTGTAATTGACACAAAGACACATGCCTATTCTGTACGCATGCCTTCAGGTCTTGCCCATGATGAGAACGTTGATGCTGCTTTTGAATACTACATCCACAAAACCTATTTGAAAACAGCAGCCCTCTTATCGAAAAGTTGTCGTTCTGCTGCGATTCTAAGTGGTGCTGATGGTGTTGTGGTGGAGAATGCATACCAATTTGGTCGTAACTTGGGACTTTCCTTCCAAATGATTGATGACGTTCTCGACTACACACAAACTTCGGAACAGTTGGGGAAACCAGGGATGGCAGACCTTCAATTGGGACTTGCAACTGCACCAATTCTCTTTGCATGGAGAGCTGATCCGTCTCTTGGAGTGCTCATCAGCCGCAAGTTTAAAGATGAAGGCGATGTTGAACGAGCCGTCGAAGCCGTCTACAAACATAGGGGACTCCAACAGACACGTGAAATGGCACAAGACTACTGTCACAGAGCACTCACCAACCTACGGGAGTCGCTTCCCGAGTCCGACTCGCGTTCTGCACTCGAGTTCCTCACCAATGCAGTCGTCACAAGAACAAAATGATACAAAGACTTGTATATATATGTATAGAGAGTACAAAACACATACACTTACACACACATATATATTTATGCCTTGTTCAGCGCCTGGCCCTTTTCAAAGTGCTCCTTGAACTTGTCGGCGTTCTCCTTACTGCCGAATCTGATGGCCAATGTCTGGGCCTCTGGTTCTCCCTCGGAGACGTCCGCCGTCACTGCGTAAACCCATGATCTGTCCGATCCAACGTTAGGCTTGAGCACGTACTCAGGAGACAAGAAGTGGTTGGCACACAGCTTGTGTGTCACGTCTCTTCTCATCACAAGACGCACTTTCCCCGTTTCCTTGTGCTTGAGGAATTTGACATCACCAACACCTCTTTCCTTCCATGGAGAATCAGCATCATCTGGGTGGAATTTGAACAGTTTGGCACGCACTTTGAAAAGCACTTCTTCCTCTTCTTCGTTGGTCTTGACCTCCACGGCCTCGAGCTTGACAAGCGGCTCGAAATGAACGTCTGGGGACTCTGGTGCTTCGTCTTCCTTGTCCTCCTTCTTGTCTTCCTTCTTGTCTTCCTTCTCTTCTTCCTCCTCTTCCTTCACCTCCCTCTTCTCCTTCTTTGCGCCAAACATGGCAAACACGTCGGCAGAAGCCGTTGGTGGCTTCGCAGTGGTGGCATTCTCCTCAACACGCTTCGTTTCAGACATTTTCTGTGTTTGTTTTGTATATCAAAAAGTGGCAAAATGGATCTACAGAATTTTTTTTTTCTTTGAAGGGGAAACTTCCAAAAACAATTAAGAGAATTTCGCGAAAAACAAAAAAGAAAAAGAAAATGTAAACACATATAAACACCACATCACCATGACAACGGGGGCTCTTTATATATCTCTCTCTCTCTTTCTCTAAAAGCCACACTGGTTTGGATACTCTCTCGCACTCAACGGCTGTGGGAAGAGTCCCAGGTACATCAGCTTCTGCAAGTCCCACTCGAGCGTCGTCTCCGTCTTCCAACACCAAAAGATCCATCCACCACGTTGCTCAAATGCATCGAGTTGAGCTTCGATATAACGTCTTGTATTGGTTTTTTTGGTGTCATCCCACGAGTTGTAGTCCTGTGAATTGGCACATGAGCCAATGTACTCGTAGTTGTCGGCTGGGTCCGAAACAAAAGTCTGGTCATAACGAGCACCACGTCCAACTCCATTGAGCCATTTGGCACAATCTGTCAAGGCAGCAGACCATTCACCACAAAGATTCCAATGGTATTCCGTTGTGGAAGAACCTCCCCAGCCACAGGCAACGCCAATGTGTTCCTCAATGCTTCTCGAAAGCTCTCCTTGGGAGAAAACCTGGTAATGGTGGTGATCAATTGCAATGCCCCAATACTCTGGAAGTAGGAACTTATCGTTGAAATACGTGGTATCCGTGAATGCGTCCTGGATAATCACGTTTTGAACGGACCCGGTGTTTCTCAAATTCCAGTATGCAGAATTCCAAAAGTCATTGAGTAGAGTCATGTCCAAAGAAGGACCCAATGGCTCGTTCAATAACTCCAAGCCAATAACAGTGTCTGAATAGTTCCAACCACCATACTTGTCAAAGATGTATTGCAACACGTCCAATGTCACTTGTGTGTTGTCACCCTGTTGGAACGCAAGAGAATCTCTCAAACCAGAGTTGTCAAACCCATTCTGAGATCCAGGAGCACCGTGTAAATCAACCCATACTTTCAATCCATACTTCTCTGCCCATCCAATTGCTTGGTCGAGATAAGCCTCCTGTCCTTGGATGTAAGGGTCCCCTTCAACAAGTTGGAACGCCCAATACCCGATTGGGATTCTAACCATGTTCAACCCAGCCCCGGCAATACTTTCGAAATCCTCTTCTGTATACCATGATCCCCAATGCTGTTCGAGTCTATCCTTGGCCAATTCAGAACCAAGATATTGACAATAGTGATATTCATCAACAGGTGTAGCACTTTCATCTCCAAAGGCCTCGAATAAAGACGGCGTGATGTAAGGTTCAAGCACAAGCCACCCACCAAGGTTGACTCCTTGTACCAATGACGAGTCATAATCCCATCCTCTTTTATACATCTGTGCACCTCCTTTTGAAGGGATCGGAGATGCCGTTGCAAATGATGCCAATAACAACGATAAAAGCATTGTTGTTTTTCTTTGTTATGGAATGATGGATTTCTACACGAGGGGGGTGCGAAGACGATAAAGATAGAGAGACAGGTATATATATAGCATTCGGGTTCTGGACCCGCAAACACATGTTGAAACGCGCACACGCGCTTTTTTTGTCAGGGGAGGAGGCTTGCCCTCCCCCATTTGATTAGCGGTTAAGACGGTATACAGGAATGACACCGGTGATCTCTCATATATATATATATATATACTCTACACATATATACACAACATGTTATGAAGGAGATAACACCTATAGACAATAAAATAACACTGGTTGATTGTTACCAAAAACAACACACAAAAAAAAAGGAGGTGTGTATGCGTGCCTTTCGGTGCTGTAAAATAACAAGGCGATGGTTATGCAAACCCATGCATGGCGCGGAGGTGAGGCAGGGACGAATACAACTCTGTTTTGGCGGTGTGATATGCAGGATGTTGCAATCAGATGCAATCTTCGGGGATTTGTGACGCATCTGTTGGGTAGAAAATCGTTTCATGGGGGGGTGTTTCAAAAAATGACAAAAGGCTATTATAACACACACAAATTGTGATCCCTCCGATAACATGTTTATCGTATGTATGGTGGCGCAAATTGACACACACAGGGGAACGTGTGTCTCTGTCTTATGAACATTCCAGCATAAGGGGTAAAAAAAATATATATATAAAATCAATTTCAACGCAAATTAAGGTACACCGACTAGTTCAGAGAGAGAGAGAATCATGATTTGGGTTGTGGGTACACACACAAACATTGTACGATACACCCGAGGCATATACACACACAACCCATCTCTACTGTGCTGTACAAACTGTTGCGTGGACCCGCATTACCGGGTGTGTTTACCTATTTCCTCTTTTGGTAATCGTGTTTCCTTCTCTAGTCTAGTCCACATGCCTATTCCGGCCACTGTATCGTATAAATATGTTGTACTGTCTATATATAGCGCTATCATTACTATATTACTATATATATGTATTATTTCTTTGTGTTTACACGATATGATCCCGTTAGTTTTGTTTTACGTGTTTGTGTTATTTATAATACAATCGGTGTTGTTGACTATCAGAGTGCTGGTTGATTGATATACGAAGGGTATAGAGTTGACCCAAAAACAAGCCCTCCTCTCTAATTCTTCTAGTCTTTACAGCCTCTGACAATAAGATTTTATATATATGATGTAAGACAACAGCGAATGAAATCTGGAATTGCTGTGAGTTACACAAAAATAGTTTGAGCCCATTTTAGCCAGTTTTTCCCCAACCATTTCATATATATATAAAAGATTAATCTTTGTGTCACAAAAAAAACGATCGATTAGCAAAAAGTTAATATGAAGATTACGTAATACCTCGAAACTCATCATATCAGCTGACACGGCCCTCGGAATTCGCTCGACATTTTTCACTTGAGCTTCTCATCAATATTACCAGCCAAAAAACTTCCATCTAGAAAGTACATCTCCAACACTCCCTTTAAGCTCAGAAAAAGAAGACATGCTAAGAGCCTCGGTGCGTTGTGTGCGCTCACTACACACATCTCCTTCTCTTCAAGCTGCGAAAACCGCTGGTCCAAAGGCCTCCGCTCAAGGTTTCAAACCTGGTGAATCGGGTAAAGCCACAAAGAAGAGTTCTGGATCTGTCAAATTCTTTCAAGATCATGTACATGCTTCCCGTTTTGCAACAAAGAGTCAAGTGAGACTCGATGATATGCCCGAGTTTCTAGGAGAATTTGAACAAGGAAAAGTTATGAGATTCTCCGAGATTCAAAAGAAGAGATTGTCCCAAGCTGGTGCTTTCAAGAAGGATCAATATACCGAAGTCTTCCCCACCCCGGTGACGCTTGTTCGTCCAGAGACTAAAGTGATGGAGAAGTTGGTCAAGAATGCACAGAACACATCATCAGCACAAAACAGGGTGTGTCTTATTGGTGAACGTGGAATTGGTAAGAGTACACTGTTGGCCCAGACACTCGCCATTGCAACATTGAACGAAGATTGTGTTGTAATTCCAATCTCACACGCTTTGAGATTGATTGATGGGTCCAACGATTATTGGTTCGACAACAAGCTCGGAACGTACATCCAACCGATGTATACAAAGCGTCTTCTCAACAAGATCAAATCTGCAAACGTCAAATCATTGACAAAACTCCATCTGTCCAAAGAGTATGCCATCGATGCCGTCATCAAGGGAAGACCATCAACGAAGTTCAACACACAACACACTCTCTTGGACCTCGTGAAGATGAGTGCCTCGGGAAGACAGCGTGGTCAAGTGTTGCAAATCCTTCTTGATGAATTGATGATCCAAGACAGCGCCCCGGTGTTTGTGTCTGTTGACAACTTCAGTGCATTGACAGCTAATCCACAAGTCGCATACAAGAATGTCAAGAACCAGAAACTGGCGTTGAAGGATCTCCAGATCACAAATTTCATCATGGACGTTGTGAGTGCAAAGAAGGAGTTCAAGAAGGGTGCTGTTGTTCTCTCCACATCGGGCGATGACAGAGAGACGTTGACTCTTTCGGCTGCTTTGGGATTGGCACAGCCAAATGCCTACACGAGCGAATACTTATATGACGCTGAGATCTCTGCCCAAATCAAGGGAGTCAAGCCAGTGCAAGTCGGTAAGCTTTCGAAGGAGAATGTCGGTTCTCTTGTTGAAGTTCTTGTGCGTGCTGGAGCTTTTAGAAAAGATGAACTGGAGAGCAAATCTAACGAACAAATCGTGAATCAAAAGTTTGTGCTCTCTGGAAACGGAAACCCATTGGAACTCTTCAAGTCTGTTGTGATGTATCTCTGAACATATAATTTGTACATAAAGAAAAAAGTCATATATATTTACATCTTTGATCTCTTCTTGATCAGTGCCTTGACCCATGGCTTGGTCTTCTTGTCCATAATTACAATAACACGCCCAGTCTGACCCATTCTACCAGTTCTTCCGATTCTGTGGAGAAGATCAACGCTGGTGTTGGGCGAATCGTACAACACAACATTACGCACAGCAAAGAAGTTGATTCCACGTGCTGCCAAATCAGTAGTGACGAGCACTTTCATCCTTCTCTCAGCTTGTGATTCTGTGCTTTTCGTTAAGACGATATTCGAACCAGGAATGGTAACACTTTCGCCCTTTGTTGGTGTTTGTGTCAACTCCAACAATCTTGGTGGATCAACAAACGCCTTGATCCTCTCAGCACGTTCTTCAGCTGAATCTTCACCAGTCAGACTCACTGCATCGTGTCCATAGACATCTCTTAGCTTCTCAGCAACGACTGTGCAATCTGCTTTGGAGTTGACAAACACAACACATCTCTTTTCAAATGCACGTTCTGTTCCGTCTTTGTGAATGGCATAGAGCGCTTGTGCCAATGCTTTAAGTTTTGATCCTTGATATGGGGCCACCTCGGAGTCAATGAGTGTGAATTTGACACTTTGTGGAGTTGAATGCGTGTGTGGTGAGACAAGAAGAGTCGGTTGTGATGTAGGAAACATCTTCCTGAGTGCTTCGGAGTATTGCGATGATACTGTGGCGGAACACATGACGAGTCTGTTCACACGAGGCATCAGCTTGATGGATTTGTGTGTTAGTTCAACGAATGAGCGGTCAAACAGGGTATCAGCTTCGTCAATAACGAGGAATTGGACGTGGGCAAAGAGGTGATCTGGGCGTGAAATGACTCTGATCTTGTCAATAGATGCAATCTTTCCTGGTGTTGTGACGAGAATGTCAATTCTGTTCTTCACAGCTTCAACGAAATCACTTGGGTACTCTTTGAACCCCCACTTGAATGTGTGTAGATCCAAGTTCTTGACGCTCAAGTAGACCTGGTCTACCAGTTCATGAGTTGGAACCAAAATTACTGCTCTGATCATCGATTTGGAACGCATCTTCTCCCACTCTGGCTGGAGTTCTTGCTGCTTGAGGAAATCCAGAAGAGGAGCCAAGTACGCCCACGTCTTTCCTGATCCGGTCTCAGCTGCTAGTGTGTAGAGCTTGAGGTTCTTCTCCATCAGATGCTTAGCCATTCGGTGTATTGCGATAGTCTGGATGGGCGTGGGTTTCGGCTCGAAGCTCTCCATGTCCTTCTGGTTGATGTTCTCGTAGTTCTCGGCTCTCAGCACCGTCTCTCTCTTGATCTGCTCAACAACAGCGTCTCTCACTTCTGGCAACAACCGCAGTGCTTTGAAGTCGGAGATCTTGGAGGCGACGTTGTGTCCCATCGCAATGTCTTCTTTCTCAAACGTCTCCAACACGGGCAGATAGTTCTTCTTCTCTGTCTGCTTCTGCTTCTTGACTCTCAGCTGTCTCTCGTGCTCTTTTTTCCGTTGTAAATCGGCATTCTGGCGCTGCTGACGCTCGAGTTGTTTGATGATGCCCTTCTCTTTGTGCATCTCCGAGACACGTTTCTCAAAGGGCACAATGAGCCGCTTGATGGGCAGTCTCCTTGCTTTGAACAATGGTGAATTACTCGAGAACTGCCTCAGAAACCTCATATTTCCACACACCTCTTTGTCTTTTTTAACACTAAATTCAAATATAATGGAGAATAGAAGAGAGAGAGAGAAGAGATTTCTCCAGCGTGCGCAGACCGAAAAATTCATCGTCGACAAAAGTTACAAAAACCAAGGTCCGACATCAAACCAAAAAGAGAAGAAAAAGGTCAACAATGAGCTCTTTGGCGGGTCTTTTCAAGCAGTTGGAAGTGCATTCCGCCAATGCTGAGCACGATGTTGTGTATGAACAGGCCTATGACATTTTGAAAGCGGCTCCACACGATGCCAGAGCGTTGAGATTGACTGTTGTATCCCTCATCAACATGGACAGATACCTCGAGGCCCTAAAGGTGCTGAAGCAATATCCATCCAGTGAGCTGGTTCTGGAGAAGCTCTACGCTCTGTACAAGCTGAACATGAACAAGGAGCTCGCCGTAGCGCTCAAAGAAGCACAGGAGACAGAGGGCATTCAACACTTGAAGGCACAGTTCTTATACAGAGAGGCTCTCTACCCAGAAGCGCTCGAACTCTACAAGCAGCTGGGTGGTGACGATGCTGACATTTCGATCAACGAGCGTGCGGTGATTGCTGATGGTGTGTGTTCCGCAGAGCCAAGCACTGCTCGTGGGGACGAGTCGTACGACCTCTTGTTCAACGAAGCGGCCATTGCCGTCTCCCGTGGCGAGTATTCCAAAGCTTTGGAGTTGTTGGACAACGCAGAGGCGAGATGTGGTGAGTCTGTTGCTGACCTGGCTGAGCAAAGGGAGGAACTGGCACCGATTTTGTTGCAGAGAGCATACATTCTTTCGCTAATGGGTGAAGACACAGCCTCTTCAGAGATCCTGGCACAATTGGAATCAGCTGGAATTGACGACGAGCTCAACGATCTGGTGCTGAAGAACAACATTTTGGCATCCCAGGACGCCTCTGCTGTTTTGTTGCTTAAGGAGCTCGACTTCCCTAACGGGATCAATAAACTGGCTGCTCGTCTCTCCCACAACCAGCGCAACGTCCTTTGGAAGAACTATGCCCGTCTTGCCTTCAAAGCAGGTAAGAGCGTCAAGCCAATCGACACAGGAAAAGGTGATGTTACTACAAACATTCTCAATTCTCTGTGCAAAGCTGGGATCTCATTGGATCAGGATATCAAATCCCAGGCTAAGAAGGCGCTCAAGTTCGCTTTGGCTTCACCTACTATCCCTAATGCACTAGCAGCTGCTCACTTGAACATCTCCATCGGCAATCTGGATGCTGCCGTCACTGCTCTCGAGGCCCTGGCACCAGCAGATCTCACCAAACCGGGGATCTGTGGTGCACTTCTCTCCCTTTACGACACACTCGGCTCTGAGAAGAAGGCTACCGAGCTCTTTGACACTGTCACATCAACCTTCTCAACGCAGCCAACAGAGTTCCAAACAGCATTCACACTGCAATTCCTCACACGTCCAACGACATCGGAAAAGGCTACACAAATCCTCAAATTACTGACACAAACCCCACTCATCACTGCAGCACTCGACCCAACTGCTCCATCACTCTCCACACCACCAAGTCATGACTTGGAACTGTTGATCAAGGAGGCAACATCTCGTCTCCAGTCCCAAAGCACGACGGTTAACAAGACACACAAAGTCCAAAAGAAACGTGCACGCAAACCACGTCATGTCCCAGCTTCATACGCCCCTGATAGAGTGGTGGACCCTGAGAGATGGTTGCCAATGAAGGATCGTTCGTACTACAAGCCAAAGAAGGGAAAGAAGAAGAAGGACACACAAGGTGGACTAGCCGATCACACTACAGAAGAGCTCATCATCAGAAGCAGTACGCCAGTTCCTAAGAAGAAGAGTAAGAAGAAAGGAAAGAAATGAATGTAATTATTTTTTTTTGAGAGGGAGAGAATGCTGTAGTGTATTGTATGAGATTATTGCGAAACACGCTTTTGTGGCCACAAGTGTCGATTCTTGACAATCCAAGGATGGTTCTTCACTTCGGTCAAGGGGTATCTCTTGTCTGGGTCGTACTGTAACAACTTGCGAATCAAGTCAGCAGCGTCTGGACTTACAAATGCGGGGATACGTAAGTCGACTTTGGCAATACGCCGATACGTTGAGTCACGAAACTCCTCTTCGAATGGCGGTTGTCCAACGAGAAGTTCGTAGCACAAAATGCCCAAAGCCCATACATCGACACGGTAGTCGTGATCCTTGGCCTCAACCATCTCTGGAGGCAAATAGTCGAGAGTTCCACACATGGTGGAACGTTTGGACGATGGAGCATGGACACTCCACCCGAAATCACTGATCTTGATGATGTTGTCAAACCCCAGTAGGATGTTTTCTGGTTTGATGTCACGGTGGATGATGTTCTTGGAGTGAAGATAGGACAAGGCCTCGGCCATCTGGTAGACGTAGTGAGATGCCATAATATCGTTAAACCGTTTCTTCCGTCTCAAGAACTTGTACAACTCCCCGTAGATCACATACTCCAAGATCAAGTAGACTCTTGTGGAATCGTGGAAGTATCCGTACAACCGGAGGATGTTCTCGTGTCTCAAATTCGATTGGATCTCCACCTCTCGACGGAACTGCTTCTCGACTTTGTACTCCATCAACTCCTTCTTCTCCATCACTTTCAACGCACACACAAACCCAGTGGCCCTGTCCTTGACGCAGTACACCTTGCCGAACTTGCCCTTGCCCAACTTGCGCCCAATCTCAAAGTCGTTCAAAGTGTACTGTCTCAACGGCACGTTTGACTCCTGCAATATCGTCAACGGCGTTGACTTTCGTTCCTGATGTGACGGTTGTCTGTTATGCACTCTGCGTGGAGACACAGCATTATGGGTGGCTGCGATGGTTGGTGCCATGTACGATGGCATCGTCTGTGGTGGGCCCATCAGCTGTTGTTTTGAGCCGGAGAGGCGAAGTGTGTTTCCCTGTCGAGAGTTGAGTTGGATCTTCGTCAATGGGTTCCGTGGCTTCTGGCTTGCTCGTTCTTTTGGTCTTCCAGTCTTTATTTCCTTGTGGTTAGTATACATCCTATTGAGTTTATTGTGTGTGAAGCCAAAACAAAACTCACCCTTTCTTTCTGTCCAATGGACAGTCTGGACTCCTGTGAACTCATCTTCTTCTTCTGGCTCTTCTCTGTGTTTCTTCACCTCACTAGAAGAGAAAGAGGGAAGCCCACCACAAAAGACATAAACAAGTGAAATCGGTTAAATATACGCGAATATTCCCTGTTTCGGTTGAAATGTAAACAAACCGCAAAAATGAGCATCAAACGAGTTCGCGGGTGTGCGCATACCATTTTTGGCGTCATTTGTCACATCACACATCACTTAAATTGATAGAAAGAAGATGTTACAAAATCTTTTTATTTGATATTCCAAAGAAAGGAAAGATGCCAATGAAACCAATCAACGTACCAAGACTCCTACGATACAAATCATCTAAATCCTCGTCGGAAGATGCCTTCACAAGACGTCTTCAAGAGCTCGAATCACAATATGTCTCCACAGATGACCCACTCTTGGGTGATGCTCACAAGTCTCTGATTGATAAATCTTCTTCTTCTTTCAAAGATTTCAAAGTGGGTGATTTGGAAGACAAGAAATTCCAATATGAAAACCAGCGAGCGATCCAAGCGACGAAAATCCCACGATATGCCGATAAGACAGTACGAGATACTGCTCTTTCATCTCCATGGACTGGTCATGAATCTTTCAAAGATACCAGTTTGCGGATGTTGGTTGATAAACACAAGGAATCTCGATCCATGAGAGAAGCAAGGAAGCTTGGGAATGTACGAGAGAAAATACTGGATTTCCAATTGAACAAAGGTGGAGAAGTGATTGATGAAGATACTCAATTCAAAAGAATCTATCATGAAAAGTTCACACCAATTGGATCTTTTGATAAGATCAAGACACTTGCTGATGCCAGAATTGAAGATGCAATGAGGCGAGGAGAGTTTAGAAATATCCCGAGAGGGAAAAAGTTGGATACACAAGTTGGAGCATATGTGGATCGTACAGAACACCATTTAAACAACATCCTCATTAAACAGAACTTGTCACCTCCATGGATTGAAAAACAAGGTGGTGTGAATGCAGAGATTTCTGGATGGAGAAGGGAGTTGAGTGAGCGTTGGACCAATCACATTGTACATTTCTACCACAGGGATCATTTGGAGATGAGAAGGGACTTTGAAAAGAGATGGGTCCATGTCTATGAGCCAAAGATGGTTGTAGTGAACAACTCGATACGGTCATACAACCTTCAAGCTCCTTTGTCTACTCAGAAGTTTTATTTGGTGTTGAAAGGGGAGTTGGAGAAGTTGTACGCTGGGCATTCTGTGGAAGCTATACGTCTTGAAGCTCAAGAGAAGAGAGAAGCAAAAGAGAAACCCAAGGAGAAGAAGACAGTCACTTTGCGCTTCTGGCCCTGGTCATGATAACTGGAAAGCTTTATACTGCAAATCTGAAACTAATAAAAGGATATGGTCATTAAAATAGCAGCAGGAATAAGAAAGTGAAAAAAGATGAGGTCTAAAAAAAAGGGTTTTTAGATCAAGAGAGCAGCAGCAACGGCAGCAACCAAGCCGGCACCAGAGAGAGCAGCAGCATTGTTCTCGAAGGTGGAGATGGTGGCGGAGGAAGCAGAAGAGGTTGTCTTTGGAGCAGTTGAGGTGGTGACGGTGGTGTTGGTGTATGGAGCACTGGTTGGAGCTGGCTCTGTGGTGAGTGGGCAGTAGGTGGTGTACTCGGTCACAACACCTTCGGAGGTGGTGGTGACGACAGTGACACCGGTGGTGACTGGGACCTCGGAGCACGAGTTGGCAGAGCACGAAGTGACAGTGACAACGGTGGTGGAGGCGTGGCTCTCGGTGACGGTGGAAGTGGTGGTGGAGTTGGAAGAAGAACCGGATGGGATAAAGTCTGGGGCGAAACCAGAAGAGTCGGTGGCAGCAATGGCAACTGGGTTGGCACCGTTGCCAAAGAGCACGTCCAAACTGTCGGTGTCGATGTTGAAGGCCTCGTTACCGTTGTAGGTGAAGTACTGGTTGGAGATGGAGAATGGGGAAGAGCCATCAGCACCAACAGAAAGAGTACCGTCGGAGTTGACCACCAAGTAACCCGAGCCGTCGGTGAGCTTGACTCTTCCGTCGTCGAGGATGGTTGCCTCGAACGGAGTGCTCGAGTCTGTGAGGGTCAAAGTACCGTCAGCAACGTACACCTCTCTGAGGTGGTAGATGGTGGCGGATCTCAATGACATGAGGCCAAAGACACCAGAGTCAGCAGCAGCACAGGCAGCGAGGAGAAGAGATGCGGAAATCTTTGCAAAGAACATTTTTATGAGCGAATGAATTGGATGATGGAGAGAACAAAAGAACTACAGCAAAAGAACAGAAGAGGGCCCTTTATATATACTTTTTTTTCCGAGGGGATGCCTAAAAATACTTGCAGCTCATGCAGGTTCGAATAGGTAAACAATAAATGGCTGCTCAAAAATAGAAACGCCGCGTTTTTGCGATGATGACGTTTTTGTGCTTTTTTTTGTATTTTTCTTTATATTTTTGAAAGGGTTTTTTGTTTTATTTTGAGGTGTGTTTTGTGTGTTTAATTTGAGTGTATTTATGTGTTAATAACTGTGTTTGTATATATGCTTTTATGTGTTTTGTAGAGATGGTACCATGATTTTGGTCTTTCCCCATCTCCCCTCTCTATTCAAATAACCACCCCACACACACATCTCTCTTCACGTGATTGTAATGTCCTGTGACGTGACAACCCTCCACCCCACCCCCCCCCGCTAATCTTTTTTTTCTAGAATTATAATAATTTCCACGTCAATTGCTACAGTGTATACTAATTACTATTACAGCTGCTCTTTTCAAAGGACCCCTTTTTTTATTCATGTTTTACACGTGCTTCACACTCTATAAAACTAAAAAATTCAAACATTGGGGATGTTCTTTACGATAGGCTTTAGAGAAGCATTTAGTCCTGCTTCAAAACCTCCTCGAACTGACCCTTGGATGGCTTGACAGCCTTGTTGGCAGCCTTCTGGGAACCCAACTTCTCGGTGGAGAAAGCCTTGGCGTATGGGTTCAATCTGAGGAGAACCTGCTTGTTCTTGAGTGGGTTCTTCTTCAAAACGTGGGTACGCTTCTGGGTTGGCTGACCAGCTGGTCTGACAACAGCCTGGATCTCAGAGGAGTTGATGAGTCTAGTGACATCGGCGTTGGCAATGATGTTGGCTGGGAGAGCGTAGTTGGACTTGGCAGAAGCAACAGACTCGGAACCCCAGACGGAGTCCAACTTGGCGAAAGCAGACTCGGTCCAGATGACAAATCTACCAACGTGGGCACCTGGAGCCAACTGGAGGAGACCGAGGGAGGCAACGTTGGCGGTCTCGACACCTGGGATGTTTCTGAAAGCCTTGACCAAACCCTTGTCCTCACCGTAAACAACGAGTGGACCACGTCTCTGGGTGTATCTTCTACCTCTCATCTTACCCTTACCAGCACGGAGCTTCTTGGACTTGATGACCTTGACAACGTCTCTGTGAGCACCAACGGCCTTGAGGACGGCAACAGCCTCCTTGGTCTTCTGGATGGACTCAACCTCGGAGGAGACAACCAATGGAACCTCTGGGATCTGCTCAACTCTGTGACCTCTAGCCAAAACGAGGGAAGCGACAGCAGAAGCGGCAATAGCAGAAGCAGTAGCGTATCTCTTCTCGTTGTGGTTGACCTTGACGTGCCACTTTCTCCAGGTCTTGGTTGGAGCAAACATACGACCACCACGACACATGTTACCGAAAGCAGCCTGACCGGAACGGTGAGTACCACCACCACCGACACGTGGAATACGGGCAACAGCACGACCGGTACCCCAGGACTCAGCAGAGGTCTGGTGACCAGCGTTCTCAGCAACGGCGTAAGCCTGTCTCTTGTTCTTGTTCACGGCGGTGAAGACGGCGTGGACAATGTCTGGTCTGATTGGAGCAGAGAAGACGGCTGGGAGTGGCAAAGAAGCCTGGGAGACCTCACCGGAGGTGGAGTAGACGGAAACCTGTGGACGGGACATGTTAGTATTTGATGGGGGTTCTTTTAAAAAAGAGGTGTGTGTGAGAGATCTCAAAACAAAAAATTTTTCACCGTCCCACACACACTGCAGTGGTCGCGGCCTCGAGTCGGAGCTTGGGTGGTGTTCAGGTGTTTTTCAATTCTGGTTGGGGCAGCAGCGCTAGGTCTCGTAGTTGATTATGTAATCATTTGGTGGGGCCACTCTGAAGGTCTCTCTTTATGGCACACAAGCTCATCAACTCTCTCTCTTTAGAATACTTTTACTAAACCCTTCTCACATCTAAATGGCTGAAGGAATCAATAGACTGTTGAAGTGGGCCGAGGAGAACGGATGTACTTCTTCGCCGCTGCTCAGGTTCCAATACGAGCCGCACAGAGGCGTCTTTGCAACAGTTGAAGAGAAGCACGCATTCACTGAACCACAACTTCGGGTTCCAACTCGGTTGATTATTCATGGGGGAGTCGCTGAGAAGTTCTTTGGTAAGCAATTAGCGGTTTCAGAGACAAATCTCAATGGAGGATTGAAGCTTCTATGGGCTAAGCTGAAGTTTGGAGAGTCGACCGTTGTTGATGGTGTTGATCTTAACAAGTTCTACGAGCCATACATTGCACTTCTTCCAGAGGGGAAAGACATCGGTTCTCCATTCTACTGGAACTTTGAAGAGCTCAGACTTCTTGACAATACGAATCTTGGCGGTTCTCTTCCTGCGAAATTCCAGTGGCTTGTTGATGAATGGTACAAAACACTTGTTGACCTACCTGAACAACTCAGACCGCAGCAATACGCCCAGGATCTCACTTTCCACGACACTTATACAACTCTCACACGTCCACAACTTCTTTCATACCTCACAGACGTCACCAGCTGGACATCCTTTGGTGCATATCTCTGGTCCACCACCATCTTCACCTCCAGAGCCTTCCCACATCGCATCATCGATCCCTCAGCCAAAGACGGCCAGGCGATGTTCGTTCCTCTTATAGATCTGCTCAACCATAACAACTCCACAGTCATCAACTGGAACTATGAACAAAAAGACGAGGGATTCTTCACGATGCACACGCTCAATGAGATCGAAGCAGGAGGAGAAGTGTTCAACAACTATGGAGCAAAGGGTAATGAGGAGCTCTTGATGGGATATGGTTTTGTTCTTGAAGATAACCGGAACGATTCTGTTGCGTTGAGAGTCAAACCACCGTTCAGTGCCGTGTTGGAGGCGAAGGAGAATGGGGTTCATATTCCAAGGATTGACGATTATACGTATCATGCCTTTGCCACTGATGAGCCACAAGGTGAGGAATTGACAGAAGAGAACTATAATGGGTTGTTGTACTTTTTGAATTACAAGAGCCTTTTACCTGAGAATTTGGTGGATATCTTCATGTCATTGGTGAGAAACCACACTGAAGAGACACGCACAGTTCGTCAGAAGTTGGATGCGTTGCAGAACTTGAGAAGAGCACTTGAGTACAAACTCATGATGCTGAAACAGGACTTGGCTGTTGATACAGAAGATATGGACCAGCATGTTGTCAAGACAGCAATGATTTACAGAAGCGGACAAATTGGGATTTACAAGTCAACTTTGGCTGAGATCAAGACTGTGGAGAAAGAGATGTTGCACAAGTACAGAGCTCATGTTCTTTCGCTGAAGAAGATTTATAAGAAGGATGAACGATTCCGTGAAGGTCTCAAGTTGTTTGGGCTCAATTCATACGAAGATCTTGAGGAAGAAGAGGAAGATGACGATGCTGAGACTTTCTACAGTCTTTGGGTTCTCCTCCACTCCGAACTCCCAGATCAAGACTATGAGGCACCTGAATGGGTCAAGAGAGAGTATGACATGTACAAGACACAGTACGCGCCAGATGAAGATGACGTCCTCCCTCGTCGTTTCATCCAACTACAACAAGGATTCGCTCAACACCCATTGGGCCCGCTTTTAACTAGAGAGAATATCATCGTTGCTGGGAGAGTCGTACAGATGAACAGTTATACAAGGGGCAACGCATCAGAAGTCATCCTGGTGGAGCCTATGAGTCTATAGATCTCTCAAAAACACATAAAGCAATACTAAAAAAAACACATTAAAAGCAATATATAAATGCACAAAATCTAACAAATGATACAGTTCCAACCCTCCTTCTTGTCATTGTCTTTGGTCTCAACCGGAGTCTCCTCCTCTTTAACAACCTTCTCTGGGACTTCGACCTCAGTCTCAGCACTCTTGGTGATACCCTTTGCGGTCAAAAAGTCAAAGACACCCTCCGTAGCGTATGAGTCAATGAAGTTATAAAAGGCATTGAACACATTCTCAGACACTTCCTCCTTGTAAATCTTGTCATAAATGTGCTTCATCTTGAAAGCCTGCATCTCCTTCTCATATTTCGCAAAGTCCAATGGATTGTAACCAAAGTCGTTCAAACGCTGGTTGTAACTTGTGTACACCGGTTGTTCCAGGAGCAAACCAAGAGCTGGTGCTTTGGGGATGTTCACCTTGTCAGCGTTGAAACACTGGGTGATTCTCTCAATAGGACAACCAGTACGAACAACAAGGGAGGCCATGGCGATCATCTTACGGATCTGGTGGAGCATGAAGGACTGGCCGTGGATCTTGATGGAGCACCACTCGGTCTTGTCAATGACAAACGGATCGGAGACAGTGATTTCCTTCATGTATCTACCGGCACTTGGATCCTTAAAGTGCTTTCCCAGTGTGAAGTTGTGGAAGTTGTGGTGGCCCAGATACTGCGACATGGCCGATCTCATAGTCTCGAGCTTCTCCTGTGAAACACGGTAATCACGCTTGGTGGAGTACTCAACGTTCTTGAATCTCTTGACAAGACGAGCAGTGTCAGCATCAGATTCGTACTCCTCCATTGAGTTTGGGTTCCACTCGGCAATGCGCTCCATCTCCTCCGGTGTGAAGCCGGCAGCAGTCACATTCTGTTGATACAACTCCCAGAACTTTGCACTTTCTTCATCCGGTCTTGTAGTTCCTGGGTGGAGCTCTTCTTGCTCCACAATCTGCTTTGCAAGGAACGAAGATGGCTTTGGAGCGAGGAACGAGTAGGTTGGGATGAGGTATTCGTAGACTCTTGAGCTGCACATTTTGCGGCAGTCGAAGGCTTTGTTGGTTCTCTCGATTCCCCAGATGCGGATCTGGTCTGGGAGCTCCTTGTTGATCTTGTCAATGGCAGCCTGTTCACCATCATCATCCATGATCATCTTGAAGGAGATAACGTTACCAGCAGCGTGGACGCCCTTGTCTGTTCTGGCAGCACGCATGAAGCCAGACTTCTTTGGATCGTCTCCGTTGTACGCAGCAATGACACCGGCTCTGATGAAGGCCTGGAAGAGCTCTCCTTCGATCGTCTTGTGTGGTGGGTTCATCTGCATCCCATGATAACCAGTACCGCAGTATCCCAACATGGCAGCAACTTTTCTCTTTGGCTTCTTCACGATTGGGTTTCCATCGGCATCCAACAGCGGAGCACGTGGTGGCTCGTTGTAATCTCTGCTCTCACGCTTGCTTAACATAGTTAGTACTGTAAAAGACTAAAGAGATCAAATCCCCCTCCCCCCACACATACCCACTCTTGTTTCTGCTTCTTCCCCTTGCGGTCGTCCCAGTCGGCCTTACGGGCTTTGGTCCACTTGGCGCGCTGGCCCCTCTGAAGAGGCTGCGCAGACTGTTCGTCAGTGTCTTGAGCATTGGCCATGTTGAACCGTTTTGGAACATGTTCGAAACCTCGAGGCTTTTCACATTGCAAGGCAAAAATTTTGAAGCCGACGATGAGTGGTGTCCAGGTGGGTTGCGTGCCCTGGTGTTTCTATGTGGTTATGTAGCCCTTGTATGTGGTTACGCAGCCCTGAACTCCCCCCTCCGAAAATTTATTTTGGCTCATCTCAATACAAAGCTTTTTTAGTATTCTCTTCACACCACACACACACACACACACACATAACAAATGAGACCGCTTACAGAGGAAGAGACAAAAGTGGTGTTTGAGAAGCTTGCCAACTACATCGGCCGCAACATCGCACACCTCGTCGATAACAAGGAGGACCCACACGTCTTCCGTTTGCAAAAGGATCGTGTCTACTACGTCTCGGACAAGGTATCCAAGTTTGCCACATCGGTAGCCCGTCCCAATTTGATGTCGGTTGGTGTGTGTTTGGGGAAATTCACAAAGACGGGGAAGTTCAAGATCCACATCACATCGCTGCCCGTGCTCTCGCAGTACGCCAAGTACAAGGTCTGGATCAAGCAGAATGGTGAGATGCCCTTCCTTTACGGTAACCACGTCCTCAAGGCCCACGTTGGCAGAATGTCCGACGACATCCCGGAGCATGCTGGTGTGATAGTGTACTCCATGTCCGATGTCCCACTCGGGTTTGGCGTCTCTGCAAAGTCCACAGTCGAGTCCAGAAACCTCCAACCAACAGCCATTGTCGCCTTTAGACAGGCGGACATTGGCGAGTACCTCAGAGAAGAAGACACTCTCTTCACATAATGACCTACGTTTGTTCCCATTAGGCTTGTTGTTTTATTTTTTTTTTTTGTAGTGCAATTCTCTCTTCTTTTTTTCTTCTACTCCATGCGTGGCTTCTTAGCCATCTGTTCGTCTTCATCCCCCGATTCATCCTCCTCGCTCTCATCGTTATCGTACAAGGGGATGGCGTCTGAACTCTCCATTGGTCTCTTCATCTGCTGTTGAGGTGGCTGTTGTGGTGGAGGATGAGAAGGATGATGATGAGGAGGAGGAGCAACGGCCCCTTGTTGAGCCTTTCTCATCAGTTTCCGCTGTGTAGCATTCTCCTCAATCTGCTGTGCATACGACTCCAACTCCTCTTTTGTAACGGCATCCTTGATACTCTGCAACACCTTCTTCACCACCGAGACGTGATTTCCATTCGACTTGTCATCTCGGAACCTCAAGATATGCCACTGCTGATCTTCGGTCTTGTTGCATTCGACAATACGCTCCTCCAACGGCTGGTTGAACCCTTTCAACTGTTCCCATTCCTCGGGTGTCACCATACAATCCGCAAAGTACGCATATTCATCACTCCCATTCACCTCTCCTTGCCATGCGTGCAATTCAATCTTTGGTTGTACCTCATAATTTGGATAACTACGATCCGGATCTCTTTCATCGAGTTCTTCATCAATGTATGTTGGAATCACAAGATGCATTCTGAAATCGATCGTATTCTCCTCTGCAGGCTTCCATTTCAGCAGTGTCGGGTCAGTTCCAGGGACATATGGTGTCTCATTACACGTAAAGATTAGGCCATCACTAACATGTCCCAAAAACTGGAGATTGTAGATGAGTTTCGGGAGAGATTTGCAAGGATGCATACGTTTCACATCCAGTTTGAACGGGAACGTGGCGCATTCTTCCGGATGTGCTCTTCTGAGGTTGAAGTATGGCTTGAAGAATTCCGCCTCTAAATGACCGAGACGGTTGTGTAAAGGCCTCGAAACAAGCTTTTTGCCATTGATGGCGAGGCAGTCAAACATGGCGTAGCGGAGCTCCTTTACGCCATCGGTGGGGCGCTTGGTCAGCACGAGCTCGCCATCGATGAGCGTTCCGTCGTGGAAGCTGCTCTCGTCCTCGTTGAGCAGCGGGACGTGGAAGTTGGGCACGGCGTAGAACTGGTTCTCCCTCGTGATGAGGAACACCGCCTCCTGGCCCATTGGCCCGGCAATGCACAGCAGCAGGCAACGCAGGCCGTCGGTCTTCTCGCAGACGAGGTAGTCCTTCTGCAGCAGGTGGGTGTTGATGTGATCTGCAGTGAAGGAGACAGGCTGCGAGCCGGGGAAGTGACGCGAGCTGCGGCCAATGAGGTTGTTGATGATGCGCTGGAGGTCTCTGGCGACGGCCTCGGGGACCTCCTCGCCGGGTATCTCCGGGGCCTCACGGTCGTGATCGAGCATTTTTTTGCTTTGTTTTGTTTTTGTTTTTGTTTTTTGTTTTTGTTCGATAAGAGAAGAGAGGAGGCCCTCTTTTTGTTGTTGTTGATGTTTTTTGGTTGTTTGAAAAGGAGGATGGGGAAAGACAAAAAAAACAAGCTGGGCGGCAACGGCTTTTTACACAGGGCGGTTGATAAATTTATCTAACAAACTACGTATTTTGTGTTATTTTATTTACTGTATTTTCTCAGAGTTTACTGCCCCCATTTATTGTGTCATAATCTTATTTTAATTCTACTATTCCACCAAAGTGTTACCCGGTCGATACTTTCTTTCCCCATCGCGAAGGTAGTCAAGAACACCAAGAGAGAGACAGAGAGAGATACAACAATAAAGTATAAACACACACACACACACAAGGGGAAAAAAACATGTCCTACAGACGACACCAGCGTGAGAAGCATGTGGAGACGAAACAGATGTCCGGAATCTCAAAGCTGGCGGACTACCGTACCGTAGGCAAGCTTGGTGAAGGAACGTTTGGCATCGTCTATAAAGGGATCACCGCCAAAGAGAAGAACCTGGTGGCGTACAAGCGCATTCTACAACGAGATATTGACGAGTGTTTCCCCATCACGGCCTTCAGAGAGATCAGCGTGTTAAAGGTGCTCAAGAACCCACACATTGTGGAGTTGTTGAGTGTCATTGTTGATCAACCGGCACCATTTGAAGAGAAACAAGAACTTACTTCCAAAAGCAAAAAATCGTTATACATTGTGTTTCCATACATGTCATTTGACCTCACGGGGATCCTCCAGAACCCAACCATCTCGCTTACAGAGGCCGACAACAAATCGATCATGTATCAAATGCTCGATGGTCTTAACTACATCCATCAACAGGGCTATCTCCATCGAGACATCAAGGCATCCAACATCCTCATAAACAGCCACGGCACACTCAAGATTGGCGACTTTGGACTTGTGAGGCTCTACAAAGGGCCGCGTCCGACCCGTAATACGCCCGGTGGTGGGAAACATCCATTGACAGAAGTTGTTATGACACGTTGGTATAGAGCTCCGGAAGTTCTGTTGGGGAATCAACACTACACTACAGCAGTTGACCTGTGGGCATCCGGGTGTATCCTCGGTGAGTTGTATGAGAAGAAGCCGATCTTACAAGGAAAATCCGATATAGACCAGGTATATGACGTTTTCAACCTCGTTGGATCAGCGTCTGAACGCACAATGCCAGGGTATACAAAGTTTAAGAACAGTGCAGCACTCAAGTTTGAAGCATGCTCATCGACGATCCGCATCAGATTTGGTGATCGAATGAGCCACAAGGCAATGGACCTGATGGAGCACCTGATGCTGTTGGATGCAAAGAGGAGATATACCGCCAGCAGAGCCATGGAGCACGAGTGGTTCCAGGCTGAGCCCAAAGTGACGCCCAAGATCCGTGTGAACTTTGCAGAGTGTCACGAGTCCGATGTGTTGAAGAGAAAAGGGCGTTCACAACCAAAGTCACAAAACCCCAACCAGCAGCAGCAACAGCAGCACACCACCAAGCCACTACCACTACCGAAGCCACACAATATTGACGGCCCACCACAACAATTACAACAACCTGTTCGCAATGCTACTGGTGCTGCTGCTACTCCTCATCCCCCTCCTTTAAATGGGTCCGGGCCTCGTCCTGGTGAGCTCCGGTTCACGCCTCCAGCAGGTCCCAGCAGGGCACAACCACCACCGGGTGCCAGAGGCAGATACGACAACCGTCCCCCACGCTACAATCCACAGGGGGACCACCGTGGATACGGTCCTCCTCGCGCAGAAAGAGGACCCTATCCACCTGGCCCCCAGGCCTACGAACATCAACACCAGTATCGCCGGGACGGATATCCACCCCAACGATACCCGAACAAGCGGTACTCGAACCAGTCGTGGGAACAGAACAAGAAGCCACGTGCAGAGCCTCCTCCGTATTAGTTTTTTAGTTCATGATGGCCCATCTACTATATAGTGTAAGTAAGTAAGAAGTACATATAGTGCGAAAAAAAAGCATGTCTTCTCTCTCTCTCCCTTCCTTCCCCCGTACATTTCTCTCTCTTCCCTCCCCCACCCCTCTCTAGAGAACAGGGAAAAGAAAAACAAGCCAATGCCAGAGTCCAGACTGCGCAGAAGGGCCGCCAAGGTGGACTACACAGAGCCCCTCCCACTGGAGGAGAAGCGGAGGGAGCCCAGCGTGGAGCGCAACAACAGCGTCGAGGTCAGTAGCGAACCAACGAGGGAAGCGTCCCCGGACGAGTTCCCGTCCAACTGGCAACCGCCAGCACAGCAACAGCAGCCCTTCTCCAACATCATCAGCCTCGAGGGCGCCTACATCGAGGACGGGGTTGCGCTCGTGTTGAAGAGCGGGCTGCGGCTGGCGAAGGACGACTCCATCTACCTCGTTTGTGAGCCGCCGGGGGAGCCGTACTACATTGGGCGCATCATGGGCTTCGTCACGAGGGAGGGCACCGAAGAGCTGGCGCCACAGTCCGGAATCGTGCCGGCGTCGGCGTACACGTTCAAGATCAACTGGTGGTACCGTTGCCGGGACATCTCAAAGAACTCCGCAGACTCGAGGTTGTTGTACGCGTCGATGCACTCGGACACCTGTCCGCTCACCAGCTACAGGGGCCAGTGTCTTGTGCGGCACAAGGACGAGGTCGGCGATCTGGAGGAGTACAAGAAGCACCCGAACCGGTTCTGGTTCGACAAGCTCTTTGACCGCTACATGATCAAGTTCTACGATGTGATCCCAACTAGTGCGCTTGCGCATCTCCCACCAAACTATAAAGAGGCATTACACAAACGTTTCCAGTACATCTTCGTCGAGCAGGGGAAGAGCAAAGAGATGCTTGAACGGCCCAAGAATTGTGTCAAGTGCAACCAGTGGTGTGTGCCCTCGGACTCGATCCAATGTTGCGAATGTCTTGACTACTACCACATGCTCTGTCTAGATCCACCACTCTTGAAGAAACCGGCTAGGGGATTCGCATGGTCGTGTATCAGTTGTACAAAAGCTCTTGAACACAAGAAGATGGCCTCCGAATTTGCCCGTCTTTCTGAAAATGCAAAAGAATCACATGTAACTTCCGAAGACGTCCCAGAGAACACAGAGTTTACACCTTCTGCTGAACCAACAAAACTACCGGCATATGAAGAAATAGCTATCCAATTCCTCCAGAAAGACCATGCTTTGTCTTTTAAACAGAGAAGAAACAAGGAAGAATGGCAATACAGATACCTCGGAATGCACGCCAAGTTGGAAGACGTGTTGGACTTACAAGATAGTCCATATCCTCGTGCCGCTTCCCGACTGGGTACGAAGCACCAGATGACCGACATCCCGGACTGGTACGACCACAAGGTGATATACTATGACTACACAGAGCTTGATGAGGAGTTCCAAACTCCGGGAATGTTCAAAAAGCCCAAAGGCGGAAGGAAAAAAAAGGCAAATGCAGCTGTTGATGATGAGCCTGAACAACATCCACTCAAACTTCCCGAGGAGTACCAAGGACAAGACCCGGATGTCTTCCCACCTTGGTTGAGACCAAGACCAAAGGGATACATTGAAAGAGGTGGTGATGAAACCGCAACGTTGATGTACGCTCAACCGGAAGCACAGGAAATACAAGACAAGATTGCTGATTATGTGAAGCAATGTGAACCAATTGCCAAAGGGTTGGATCTCATACCAACGACTCCAAACTTTATGGATGCAATCCTTAAAAACCTCCTCGATACGAACTTCAACTTCGACAAGGCCATGTCTCTTAACAGACTACTTACTCGTTTGACGTTGAAAGAACCTACATTTACCACTGCGGAGATCAAGAAGTTTGAGAATGGGATAAGGAAGTATGGATCAGAGTTGTGGCCTACTTTCAAAGAAGTCAAGTCTCAAAAATTTGCCATGATTGTGAGATTTTATTACCTTTGGAAAAAAACACCAATGGGTCATCAAATTTGGGATAACTTTGAAGGAAGGAAGAAAAACATGAGATCCCAAAAGAATGAAGATGAAACGGATATTTCAAACACAGCTGATGATTCCTCATACGATTCTGCAAAAGCTACAAAGAAACACTTCAAGTGTAAGCACTGCAAAACCGAGGATTCGACACTATGGTTCAGAAGCCCCGGCACGCATCACTCGGAAGAGGATCCAACAGCGGTTTTGGCACTTTGTATGCGTTGTGCGAGATTATGGAGACGATATGCTGTGCATTGGGAGGATCCAGTCGAAGTTATGAAGAAGGTGAGTATCAAAGGTGGTGCCACATGGAAGAAGAAGGTTGAACAAGAATTGATTGAGGATGCTGAGATGATTCTTGGTGCAAAGAATGCTGCTATGAATGGTGAAAAAGTTTCGTATAAGAAGAGACCAAAGTCTACACAAAAGGATTCTTCCGCTGAACCAATGAGTCCAAGTCTTACACCAACTCCAAAAAAGTCAGAGACGAATGGCACTCCATCCAAGAAGGCAAAGAGATCTTCCACTGATGAAGACAAGAAACCAAAACAACAAATTCCAACGATTTCAAGCATCATTACTGATTCCACTACCTCCACACTCCAAAACCAAATCGTGGAGAGATACTACAAGATCACATCCCATTTCCATAATCCGCGTCCTAAATTCAAAGACTTGGTTCATGCTCCTCCTCACATCAAAGTTCCGAAACCAACAAACTACTCCAAAGAATGTGCACTCTGTCGTTGTGATTCTTCAAAATCTTCACTCTTGTGCTATTCCTGTGGTATGAGTGTCCATGCGTCATGCTATGGTAGTGATCCAGTCAATCAGGAGAAGCCATGGTATTGTGATATTTGTTGTAATGAAGCCAACCCAATCACAAGCAGGAATTATACATGTCAGTTATGTCATATTGGTGTTAATGAAACACTTCCATACCCAGCCATGAAGCGGACAAACAGTGATGGATGGGTGCATATACTCTGTCTGTTATTAAGTGATGATGTTTCATGTGGATTGACGATGCAGCCTGTTTTGGGTTTGGAGTCGTTATGTGCAAAGATGATATTGGGATATACCCCACAAACCACTATGCAGTGTTGTTCATGTGATGAGACTGCTAGAGTCGAAGAGATTCTTTACGATGTCAAGTATCACCTTGGATTTGCAGTTGAGTTGGAAGGGAAACCAGATGCCAAAAGTATCAAATGGAATGGATCTGGTGGGAAATTGAAATTGAAAGTGTTGTGTGCTCATCATGATAAACCGGCGAACTTTGTCGGGTTGACTGATAGTATCAGAAAACACAGAAGCACCGATACTATGGATGCATTACAGGCTTTCTTGGAATCGAGTAAGAGACCCGACATTCAAATGAGTGGCACACAGGCTAGATTCAGTGAGATGCGTGCGGCATTTGACGTGTTGAGTGGGGTTAGTGTTGTCAAGACCGAGGATAAGGTTGTGGAGATGAAGAAGTGTTGTGTGGAGTGTCAGAGAAGTGTGAGTTTGAAATGGAGTGAGGTGGATGGGAAGGATGTTTGTTATCTGTGCTTCGTGAAAAAGCAGAGTGATGGGGATGTTGAGATGGTTGATGCAAATGACAGTTATCTAAACGTTGGAGATACCGTGAGAAGGGCACTCGAGTGTGATTCTTCGTATGGTTTGTTTGGGATGGATGATAGAATTGAGAGAGAACCGATTCCAAGCCTTGAAGATGACGTTGAGTCTCTTCCTTCTTCTCTTGCACCAATTCATGAAGACCCAACCACCGACGTTGAAGTGACGCCACAACTTCCGCAAATGTCCACATTCGAAGTCGCCAAACCACAGCTCCCACCACTCGCAACATTCACCAATGGCTCCTTAGTTCCTCCCCTCATCACCAACTTTGTACCACCACCACCACCATCTATTGTTGAAGTGCCAAAAGAGGAGGATGAGGATGAGGAGAAGAAGAAGTCGATCCCACTGGTTCTCCCTCAGAACACAAGCGAAGACGCCACAAAAGAGGAGCCGAACACGGTGAACAAAATGAGCATTGGCTCCATTCTAGGATAAAAAATACACTGCTATAGAGATTTTGTGGGAGGTAAAAAGCATCCATAAGAGGTAAATTAATACACCCGCACACCACCCGGGGAAGAAGCCCAAGAAAAAAAAAATCCACGAGAAAAACACAAAAAGGGTAAGTTAGAGAGATAGAGGCAAGAAAAAAAAAACTTTCCAACTCACAAAGAGAAGGGGATAATGCTGAGAACATTCACACACGTGCCACGCTGTGTGACACGCACTGTGGTGCGCCACAAGTCGTATTTGCCACAAAACATCAAGGATGTGAAGAAGCTCGAGAGTTTGACGCCTCGGGACATTGCACAGCAGAGCACCATCCTCATCGAGCTGCCTAAGAACGAGGCCCCCGTCAAGCCCAAGACGAAGAGACCGATGCTGTCGGACTCCAAGTACGAGGCTGAGGGCTACCGGATGTCCTCGGTGATGCAGTCGGTGGGAGAGGTTGTCATTGCGGCGCTGAGGCTGGACATGGATCGCATTCGTGCTGGTCCCATCGCTGCCTCGGTGTACTACGCCGAGTGCAAGAAGCAAGGGCTCCAGTTCGAAGATGAGGAGCTGAGCAACTCCGCGCGCTTCTTCTACGAGGACCTCAAGCTACCCAGAACGTTTTCGCAGTGGTTCCAGATCACGGCTCTGCATGCGTGGATGCTCAGTGTGAGAATGCGTGCAATGCCGTTCAAGTATGGGAGAAACTACCAGCAGAAGCTCATCGACCGTTTCTTCAGGGACATGGAGCTGAGACTGCACGACGAGATGAACGTCAACTCGTCGAGAATCTCCGATACCTATCTCAAGGACTTCAATTCTCAGTTGAGAGGGCTGGTTTGTTCCTATGATGAAGGTTTTGCCACAGACGATGCCACATTGGCCACTGCCGTGTGGAGAAACCTCTTCAATGCCAGAAGCGACATGGACTTTGCGCATCTGGAGGCCAGCGTCAAGTACATTAGAGAACAGCTCTACATTCTGTCCAAGATGAGCGACAGGGACTTTGCCTTTGGCAAGTTCAAGTTCGTTGCGCCGGACGAGCTCGTCAACCGCTTCACCAAGGAACAGGAGGAGGAGATGGTGGCCAGAGCCAGAGCCGAGTACGAGCCTACCGACAAGAAGCTGTTGCCTTCGCAGAGATCAAGTCTCAGTTTCGAGAACTAAACTGTATATACACAAATTTATCTTCACATGGAATGGATGTTGTAGAGCTCGTCAATGAAACGAGGGGAAAAAGAGCCGGGCCCAGAGGAGTTGAGCGCAGCTACTTCGCCTGCCTTGTTGTAGAGTTGAAGAGCAGCGACACACGAGTCGAATATATCTCTTGAGCCCAGTCCAGCTTGACAGAACGTGGCGAGGACAGAGCCCAAAGCACAGCCAGAGCCAGTGATTCTGCCCATCATTGGAGAGCCTCCTTCAACTTCGAAAAGAGCTGATGGCCCGACAACAACGTCCGTGGCCCCAGTAATGACAACAATGCAGTTACACAAAGCAGCAAGCTTTTGTGCAGCACTCTTGACAACGGAGTCGGTGGTCTTGAAAGGCCCCGAGTCAACACCTCTCTGCTTAACTTCGGACCCAGCCAGTGCAAGAATCTCCGAGCTGTTTCCCTTGATGACGAGATTTGGACCCTGAAGAACCTTCAAGATGTGCGCATTTGACTGACGACGAAGCTTTGAAGCACCACACCCAACTGGATCAAAGACAATGACTTTGTGCTTTCTTGTGTATATCTCAGCAGCAGTCTCGTATGCTGTAAGCAACTCTTCGGTTATCGTTCCGGTATTGAGCACAAGACAAGAGTCTGGGATGTTTGATATCTCGTCAAACTCGGCAGAAGCTTCGGACATGATTGGAGACCCACCAATTGCCAAAGTGACGTTTGCAGAAAAGTTTTTGACGACGTTGTTAGTGAGGTGGTGCACAAGTGGGGTCTTCTTCTCGTACACCCTGTCGAGAATCTGGCGAAGGTTCTTTGTGGCTTGCTGAGGAGTTGAGGAAGCCATGATACAAGAGACGACTGCAACACCGTTTGTCTTGAAACCATACTTTGTGGCACTCTCTGTAATGACTTGGAAGGTGTTTGTATCATTAACACCGCCAATAACAACACTCTTTAGCCCTGGAGCGGTTTTTTCAATGTACTCCAACATCTTCTTGACACCATCAATACCCATTGGTGCTCTCTTCAATGCCTTTGTCTGTGTTCCAAACACAGCACCAATTCCAACATAATCACACACTCCACTGTCAATTGCCTCTTGTAACTCTGTCAAGTCCGCCACCGAGACACCAACAATCTTGTCATTCCCAATCATCTTACGAACAACAGAAGCAGGCATATCATCCTGGCCAACATGGACACCTTCACATCCAACGGCCATTGCCACATCGACACGATCGTTGATGATGAGTGGGACATCGAATTCCCGAGTCAAGGAATGGACCCTTTTGGCACGTTCGATGAACTCACGGGTATCAATGTCCTTTTCTCTCAATTGGATGATCGTTGCACCACCAATGAGTGCTTCTTTGACTTGACTCTCAAGTGTATGTGAGTCTGGGATCATTGGGGAGTCGGTGACGAGATAAAGACTGTAATCAACGTGTTTGGGCATCTTTTATATAGGATCTTTGTATATATAGAGGGAATTGAAGGGAAGAAGAAGTGGCGAAACTGTTTTTTTTTGGTTTTTTTGAAGAGATTAGTTTTGAGATCTCTCTAAGCGCATGAGGAGGAATCAATAATGTGGCCCCTTGGAGAATTTCTGGGGTATTTCGAGGTTTTGGTAAATTTATAATGATTAATTGGGTAGAAGAGGTGTTTGTTTTTATATGCTATGCGGCTGTATACATAACGATGACTTTATAGTAGAAATACCATTTAAATGGAAAGTTTTGGAAGACAAATATCAATATATTTAACTAAGGAAATAGACTAATTAGTTTGTGAGAGAGAGATTGAAGAGAGTTCAGCTTTTTAAAATATTTACAGACACAAACACACATCAATTAATTATCTCATCATCTAAATAATTCACAGAACAAATCCATTATATCACTTTTAAACACCAAATTACACCCAAATAACCTATTAAAATCGAGTTCATAAGATTAAACTATGTTCAAGGTGTGTGTCCGGGTGTTCTTTGATGCGCGAATATTTCCGTTTATAGCTAGTTTTGTCAGCGCACGACCAGCATTTTATTTCGAAGATTCGCAATAGTTTTCCATAATACTCTGGTTATGTCAGATACAAGGTTGTATTACAATTGTAAATATATTGAATTATATATATATATATATACATGGGATTTCAACCAGATTGAAAGAATTATAAACAAGTGACAGAGGATCTTTATTGTATTCACTTACTAGAAAGCGGTACGGCCAGCATTAACAGGTATTGAAGGTGTTAACAAAGAAATAGAAGCTGAAATCCACATAAAAGTCGATATATGAAGGGATAAGGCCAACTTTACTGCTAGATAGTTATATAAATCACCATAAAAATTGCAAATAACGTGATAAAACATTGGAAATTCGGGTAAAACGCAAAAAATCTGATTTGATTTCCCTTTTGGGAAAACTAATGACACGCGTCTCCCCTGCCACCTCCCCCCCCCTCTGCGCGTCTGAAAACTTTAAAACCCTGAAAAGTCTCCTCTCTGCTTTTCAAACTCCCACCAACAAGCAACAAAAAAAGCAAGAGAAGAGGATGGTACTGAGCACCCAAACACCTACGAAGATCTCGCTGGACGGGATCCGACACCTCCAGGAGTCGCTGGGCCAATGGCTACCCAGCTCTCCTCGTAAGAGACAGAGACCTCAAGAGCCAGAAACTCCTACAACGAAGAAACGAGTCACCACCGTCTTGTCACCCGAGTCGGCGATCAAGAAAACCTCCCAGATATCGATAATTTCAAACTTGGAGTCGGCCAAGAAGTTCAATATGGCAGTCAATTCACTTCCAACCCCGGAGACAACCCCTACGAAGGAACGCATCATCGATGTTCTTCACACCACAGAACCCCTCAAAGAGGATGACAAAGAGAACACAGGCAAGTTCTGCTCTCCGTACACACAGGCCAAGACTCTATTCCTTCGTTCGTCGAAGTTGCAATTCTCATCGCTCCCTGAACGTCAGTCCGAATCCGCTGCACTTCACAACTTCCTAGTAAACCACATCGCTTCATCCTTGGGAACTTCGCTCTACATCTCTGGTCCACCAGGAACGGGGAAGACAGCTCAGTGTAAACTTGCCCTCTCGCAGTTTGTCAATGCCGAGAGTCCCCACGGTGGTGTCCAGAGTGTTGAAGTCAATGGGAAGGACTACGAAATTGGGTATGCCTATGCCAATTGTATGGCTCTCGGTAAAGCTGAAAGTGTGTTTGCAGAGTTGTACTATGGCCTGACTGGTGAAAAAGTGCCAATGAAGAAAGGAAGGGACTCATTGTACAAATTCTTGAATGGTGAAAAGGCAAACTCGAGTGTCATTGTACTTGATGAATTGGATCAACTCCTCACAGCGAGAAGTGACGAGGTGTTTACGCTTTTCAGCTGGGCTGTGAGTTGTAAAGTTGTTCTGATTGGGATCTCAAACGCTTTGGATATGGTCGATCGCCTACTCCCGAGATTGAAGATGAATGGATTATCTCCAAATACACTCAACTTCCTTCCGTACACTGCTGAGCAGATTGCAAAGATCATCCAGGCAAAGCTCAGTGTCCTCCCACATACGATCTTCCACCCGGCTGCCATTCAGTTGTGTGCCAGAAAAGCAGCTTCACACACTGGTGATCTGCGTAAGGCTTTTGACATTTGCAACTCGGCAATTGACTTGGTTGAAAGAGAATGGAAGAAGAACGCCAACTCCGTTGATGAGGTTCCAATGGTGAAGATCCAGCACATTGCACGTATCACCAATGCCGTTTTTAACTCATCCTCGATGAGTAAGTTGAAAGGGCTTAATTTGCAACAAAAGTACTTGCTGTGCATGCTGATCCGGGCAGAGGCGTGTTCATCTGTGTTGAGTGTCAACGCTTTCTACGAGTACTACATCAAGCACTGTCTTTCTGATACACAGATTGTGGGAGTACTGAAAAAACCAGAGTTCTTGGAGGTTCTGGGCTCGTTGGAGGCTACATCCCTAGCGAGGGTCATGAAGAGCAACCGCAACTTCACCGAGTCCCGAGTGAGTTCCGCAGTCGTCAAGAACGAGCTGCTGGAGTCTATCAAAGGTGTGTATGTATTGGAGAAGCTCATGCTTTAAATGTAACCAGTCTTGAGCGCAGTCTCGATCCGGTCGATTTCCACTAATGACGTAGCCTTCAGCAGCTGTTGTTTCAGCTCTTCCTTCTCCTTTTCACTCAGCTGGATCCGCTTATCGGCCTCAACGTGCTCTGCGATGCTCAACATGCTCTTTGCCAACGCATTCGGACTCTCTTTTGTCCCAAATAGCGATACTCCTCTGGCTCTCTCAGCCATTGTTACTTTTGTGAAGTCCAAGATACGTAGACTTGGGAACATCCACACAACAAACTCTCTGTAGAGCTCCTTGGAACAAAGCGGGTTTCCCAGAAGATACAGACTTTCAACAGGACATCCACAAAGACCGTTTAATGTCTGGAAATCGGCCACAGAGTTGTTGATGAGGCTTACAACTTTCAGATTGGGCAGCTTATCGCTGAGATCTGCTGGAATGCTCGCTATCCGGTTCTCAGCAGCGAGAAGAGAGCGCAGTTTAAGCAGTAGTGGGAAGCCAGAAAGAGAACGCAAGTCGTTGTTTGTGAGGTCAATCGTGTCCGTTTCGGGTAGTGAAGCATTTTCCAGAAGCGGAAGATCGAGAGAGCGAAGGCTCAGTGTTCTGTTTCCCAACAAGTTGAGGTAATTCGGCGAGTTTTGTACGATTTGTGGTGTTATTCTCATTTTTAGTTTCTTTGAGTAACTGTCTGTCTTTGTTTACAATTTTTTTTTCTTGTTTTTGTTTTCGGTTCTTGTTCTATTTTTTTTTTCACTTCACTTCACTTCACTACTTGAACAACCCTCCCCTCCTTAAAAAAGTATTCAAATGTTCATTTCTTCAAGATACGAAGGAGAAGCCAATCTCCGTTTCTTCAGTGTAGTCTCTTCCTCGTGCAGAGAACGTTTCTTAGTCACCGAGTCTTTCAACGATGGTGATGGAAGCTGCAAAGGCGATGGAGATGACTCCTCAAGCGAGCCCGACTCTCCAGAAAGCGGACTTCGAGCTTCGTCATCGAGGCTCAACATGTCCAAACCCTGAGAGAAGGACAATTCCATCTTCTCGTCCAAAAGCCGCAACAGAAACGGTTCTCTGAGCTCGTTGAGATGGCCCTTCCCTAACACAAGCGAGTTTACCCTGTTCTCAATTTGTGCAACGTGGAAGACCGTGATGCGCTCATAGTGGATCTTCTCTGCCACTTGCTGGAAGAGAAATCTATCCAATGGAACAAAAGCCCCGTTCTTGGTGGGTGAATAGACCGGGGAATCGTCAGAGACGTGTGCTTCATCATGAGCCTCAAGGTGTTCAAAGTATGGACGAAGAAGCAAGTACCTCGAGTCCAGTTTCAACGGAATCAACGCAAAACACTGGTCATCTTCTGTATCCAGATGCGTGCAACACAGCACAAACTCCATCTTCCCTTCAATTCTCGTGAAGCCAATCATCGGTTGTGGAGCCACAAATGATACAAAGACACCATGATATTTGCGTAAATGATCCCTATAACCACCATTCAACAAACCATGAAACATTGGGGAGAGACAAAACACTTGTGGATTGTTCATGTACTCTTTTTCGAGAACGTGTAATGGGATGTCGCAGTAGGGACAACACACACGTACATCCTTGGTCTTGCTCGCGTAGTAGATGACGTTGCTTCTGTTGAATTCCTCCTGGCCATAGTGCGGGTTCGTCAAGAACTTCACAGAGAGAGTCTGAGGGAGAATTGAGCTCTGAGAGAGAAACGCTTTCAATCTCAGTGGGGAATCCGCATGATGGGTGTTCTGGAAATAGTAGGAGACGTGGAGGAGATCTGGATTCATCTTGAAACGTGGGAGCACCAGCTCAAACTCAACGAGAGCTTCATCTGCAGTGTTATACAGTGGCTCAAACATAGCAATTGTTAATTCTCGGTCTCTTCAGTTGTGTGAGAGGGGGGGTTGTTTACATCTTGTTTTTATAGCGGCGGGGTTGTCACCTGCTTTTGTGGCATTCTTGCAAAAGACTGAGATAACAACAGCATTATTAGGATCCAATGGCTCAAACTCAACGAAAAAGACACATAAAGATACTATGTAATTACAAATTCAGGATTTAGAAAGTCATCTAGTACCCCGATAGAGCTCAAATCAGAGAACGAAAGCGACTCATACAACTTAGTAAAACTTATCCATTTATGTGTCATGCAAACAAAAGAGAGAGAAAAAATAAAAGCAATTCTACAGTCATCTGAAAACGCTATAATACATGTTCATTTTGATGTTCTCATTTCGTCTTAGGACGGCCCTTTGATCTCTTTGGACCGTCGTAGTGGAAGTATCCCAACGTTTCCAACGCACTCGAGTTGACCCAGTCAAGACAGTGTTCCATCGCCATATCCTCTCTGAGCTTGACCAAACTTTCTTTTGTTTGTGCGAGGAACTTGCGCTTCCGCTTGTGATCTCTGGCCTGACGTTTCTTTTCCTTCCTTCTTGCAATACGTGCTGCTGGACGAGCATTCAAACGACGTTGTTCTTTCTCCGCTTGCTTCTCACGTATTTGTTCTTCACGTTTACGCTTCTCTTCGGCCAATTTCTCAGCTTGAGCCATGGAACGACGTGTGCGTGGAGTTTCGGTAACGTCTTCTTCACCGTCATCACTCTCTTCCTCCGCTTCTTCCTCCTCTTCATCTTCTTCGTCATCCGATCCCAGATCTTCATCATCCGAGTCGGCATCAGTTTCAGAGATGATCGTCTCTTCCACCATCTCTAACAACCTCTGCTCTTCTGGGGTTTTTATATCAAGCTTCAAAGCTTTGCGACGAGCTTCGATACTGGATGTGATTTTATCTTTGACAGCAACCAATTCTTTTGAAAGTTTGTTTTCCCTCTTTCCCCATGGATTCAACCATTTCAACAAACGTTCAATCTCCTCGACTTTGTCGTAGTAGCGCCAGTCAATACCAGTGAACAATGGATCAGGATGCTCTTCGATCACTTTGCGCTGCTCAGCGGTGAGACCATCAACAGTGGCGCCATATTCGTCAACAAGGGCATGACCTTCAGACTTGATTTTCTTGTCCTGTGAATCAAACTTGATGGAGAATACCTGCTCAGCACACTTGACGAACTTGGGTGGAAGGTTTGAAGACCACACGGGTTTGATTTCTTCTTGTGTAGCGTTTTCATCTTGTGTCTTATCGCCATTCTCCGCCTCGCCTTCACGTTTGACAACAGTCTCTTCTTCATCGTCTTCTTCTTCTTCGACGGCAGCTTCCAACTGTCTCCACTTGGCAACCTTCTCATCCTTGATCTTCAGCTGTGTAACGAAATCGTCATCTCCCGGACCCTGAACCCAGAGTCTTCCCATGAGGAACGTCTCCTGGCCCAGATCCTCATCATCGTCATCCTCATCGTCAACTTCGACATCATCTTCGTCATCATCATGAGATCCTTTACCACCACCGAGATTTGGAAGACCATTATTCTCAAACCACCAATATCTGTTGAACAGTCGATCTTTCCCGAGGTATCTGATTCTCTGACAATCAATTTCCACAATTTGTTTCTCAAGTTTTTTCCTCTCAGAACGCAAGTCTTCAGAGATCTTCAACTGTGCAGTCCTCGTTGCTAACAATCCCGCAAACTCTGTGTTGACCTTGGAGAATTCAAGCTCTGCGGGTGTTGGTTCCAATGCAATTGATCCTCTGCGTCTCAATTTCTTGACAGCGTCTTGTGTGTCAATGGTAGTGTTCATTGCGGCCTCGATATCAGATTTCTCCTTGAGTGCTCTGAGTGCCTTGTCTGCATTCTGAGCGTTCTCATATGCAACCTTGAAGTCCTTGAGATTGTCCAATCTCTGTCTTCTCAAATCCGTAGATTCACTCATGCATTTCTCGACATGTTGTCTAATGAGTGGGGAGTTGACCAAAAGCGAACAAAGTATACTTAAAGCTTTGATTCTCAAACCAACATCAAGATCCTGGAAATGACCCATGATTCTCGTGTTACTGACTTGTGCTTCCAACGGACACAATCTGTCAAAGATCATCTTAATGTGATCCTTCCATTCTTTGAAATGACTAACTTCGTACAAGATGCCAATCATTGCGATTTGCCAACTTCCATCCTTGAAGTTACGTTTTGAGATACGATCAATGTATGTCTGACCTCTGTAATCCAGATATTGTTCAGATCTGTTGATATCTGTTTCATTGGACGATTCTGTGTCTTCTTCCTTCTTTACAGAATCAACTTTCATCTGTCCATTGCCATTAGTCTCGATCTTGACTTCATCTTCATCCATGTCATCTTCAATATCAGAATCTATTTCGGTTGGAAATTCGAAATCCAATTGTTTGGCACCGACACTGACAAATCCAGATAACACAGCACAAAAGATTTCATCTTGTAATGGACACCTCTGATGACTTGTCCAATTCATAGCGGTGAAAAAGTCATCGAATGTAAATGTGTCGAGAGCAAGTGGTGTTCTGTAGACGTTAAGGAATGCCCAAGATTCGAGTGCATCTGTGACGAATTCTTGGAGTTCTTCGATTTTGTGTGGTATAGGTTTTTGTTCAATGAGTTCGAACGTGTTGAGCAAATCCTCTTGGATAATCTTCTTTGGGGCCACGACAGGTGGCGGTGTAGAAGACTTGGCTGTCTGTCCACCAATGATCTTTTTCCATGTGTTTGCACCACCTTTACCACGACCTTTCCCATCGGGAGTCCCAGCACGAGTACCATTTGCGCCTTGTTCACCACCATCTTTTGGACGAGTTTCGTTGAGTTTGCGCTTCTTGACACTCTTTGGTTCCTCTTTGAAGTGAGCCAATTCAGGTGGGAGTTCAGTAGAGATTCTATAACGGTCGGTGTACTTCTTCTTCACCATCCATGGCGCACCAATACGCGCTGATCTCGTGACGCTGAGCTTGATAAACGCCTTGACGAACCATTTCGTGAAATGGTTTCTATCTCTCGTGACCTGACACTCGTCCACCACCACCTCGCTCAGATCATCGACGCGTGCGACACGATACTGCGAATAGGCAGCCCGGAAAAGCGCACCGCTTTGGTCATAGATGGCGTTGAACTTGGCCTTCTCACGGATCACACAGCGCGTCTTGAAGTCGTTCTTGTAGTCGCTGAGCCTCACAACGACGCTCTCGCCGGGGTAATAGTCGCTCTTGAACGCGCTGTACACCTCATCGACGAGTTGGTCGATTCTCGACGTTGTGCTGAATTGAACTCTTCTCAGGATGGGCTCTTTGAGGGCTTCGGGGAACTGCTTCTCCACCGTGCGCATCTCGCGGGCCTCGCTCTCGTGGGCGTCGAAGAAGGTGAGACACGAGTTACCAGTGATTTCACATACAAACTTGCGGGTCTTGTAATAGTCCATTCGCTCAAGATAGGCTTCATAATCCGTGAACCATTCTTTTGTTATCGGGATGTACCAACAGCGCACGTTCGTGTCGTCCGGCAACGGCGGTGTCGGCGGGTAACTGACGGGTTTTCTCTTGAAGAGGACCTATAAAGGGTTATGTTAGTTTAATCAGACAACTTGGTGGGGTGGGGGTGGAAGTTAATAGAGCGGTAAAGCTAATAAACACACAACACCTGCAACACCACATTATAACCAATTTCTCATACTCACCATTTGGTCGTATCCGATTGTGTATATATTTTTTTTTGTTTGGAAAAGGGGAGAGAAAGAGTTTTGGATTGTTGTTGAGAGTTTTTTGTTTTTTCCCTCTTTTGGATTTTGTATTCAGATCAAGTTGAAAGGGGAGAGACAGAGAAGTGGATATTGATGGTCGGAAAAGTTGATTTCACACCTCGGAATATTATGTAAGCAAATGTGGCGCGTGTTGATTACATAATACGTGGCGCATGCGTGTGGCGCATGCATCTAGAAAGTTTTTCCCTCTCTCGAAAGGGCTCATCTCATCTCTCTCTCTCTCTTTTAACATAAATCTATTGTACACACACAAAAGAAAATGGACGGACAGCAGTCCAACAAGGCCCACCGTGGCGACTCCAAACGGACGCCGGCGAAGAAGAAACTCCACTCGCAGGGTCACAATGCAAAGGCTTTTGCCGTTAATGCTCCTCGTAAGTTGGAACGAATGGCTAAACGTACCAGTGACCTCAACGAGAAGAAACTCCATGTTCCAATGATGGACAGAACCCCGGATGATGATCCACCACCAATGATCATCGCTGTGGTTGGACCACCAGGAACGGGTAAAACTACACTCATTCGTTCCCTTGTGAGAAGACTCACAAAGCATACATTGACGGAGATTAAAGGTCCTATCACGGTGGTGAGCGGCAAGCGCCGTAGACTCACTTTCATCGAAGTTGCAAATGATCTGAACTCGATGGTCGATGCTGCAAAGATTGCAGACCTTGTCTTGTTGCTGGTGGATGGTAACTTTGGATTGGAGATGGAGACGATGGAATTCCTCAACATTGCACAACATCATGGAATGCCTCGTGTCATTGGTGTTACAACCCATTTGGATCTTTTCAAGAAGCAGAGCACCCTCAGAACGTCGAAAAAGAGACTCAAAAACAGATTCTGGACCGAAGTTTATCAAGGTGCTAAACTCTTTTACCTTTCTGGTGTCATCAATGGAAGATACCCAGATAAGGAAGTCCTCAACCTCTCGCGTTTCATCTCTGTGATGAAGTTCAGACCTCTGAAATGGAGAAACGAACATCCATACCTCCTTGCCGATCGTATCACAGACTTGACACATCCTGCTCTTGTTGAACAGAATAATAAAATCGACAGAAAAGTCGCCATTTATGGATATCTCCATGGTACACCACTTGCTTCTGAGAATGCTAGAGTTCATATCGCAGGTGTGGGTGATTACACAGTTTCTTCTATTGAAAAACTTCCAGATCCATGTCCTACACCTTATTTTGAACAAAAACTCGAAGATTTAGAACGTGAAAGAGCTAAAGAAGCAGCTGCAAATGGTGAACCTTTAGCCAAAACTACAAGAAGAAGAAAAAGACTTGAGGATAAGCAAAAGATCATCTATGCGCCAATGTCCGATGTCGGTGGTGTTTTGGTTGATAAAGATGCCGTATATATCGATGTTGGTGAAGCATCGTTTGTTCCTGGTGAAGAAAAAGGTATGGGTGAAAAGCTTGTGACTGGGTTACAAGGTGTGGGAAAGACACTTGATGAACAATTCCAAGAAGGTCCAGGGTTGCAATTGTTCTCTGGAAGTAAGACTCTGAACACCGTGGAAGAAGAAGAAGAAGGATCCGAGTCTGAGTCTGAGTCTGAGTCTGAGGAGAGTGAGGGTGAAAACACTGGTAGAACAGCCATGAGAAGAGCAAGAGTCTATGGCAAATCTCTCGACGAAGCTGATGATGGTGAATCCGATTTCGCTTCCGATGCCGAATTTGATGATGAAGCAGAGGAAGAGGCTAGACGTAAACTTGTTGAAATTGACTTTGGTGACAATGATGGTGCTGATTTTGAATTGGAGGAAGCAACTAATCTTGATGATGATACTTTTGGTACCGTTTCAAGAATCCAGAGTAATTATAAGAGAAAATGGGATATTGGCAAGTTGATCTACATGAATAACATTGACCCTGCTGATGCGATTCGCAGATGGAAGGATGAGGAGGAACAAGATGCCGAGTCTGAGAGTGAAGAGGAAGACATTGAGGATGATGAAGACGAAGAAGATTTCTTCAAGAAGAAGACGGATGGGAAAATTGGTGTTTCGGAAGATTTGGACAAGTCATTGCCATTGTACCCTATCACCGAAGAACTCAAGAAGAAGTGGGACGATGAAGGTCTTGAGAGATTACAAGGTCGTTTCCTCGTTTCTACTAAGAAGATCTTGAATGAAGAGGATGAAGAAGGTGATGACGATGAAGAGTTGTATGGCGACTTTGAAGATCTTGAAGCTGAAGGAAAAGCCGTGAGTACTGCTGACCGTGAACGTCAACCAGCTTCAGATGATGAATCCGATGACTTCCCAGACTTTGAAGAAGAGGAGAAGAAGGATGAGATCATTGATGAAGACGATTCCGAAGATGGAGAAGAAGAGGAAGAAGAAGCATTTGATCCAACTCTTTCACTTGAAGAGCGTCGTGAATTGAACGCCAAGAAGAAGGAGAAACTCAGACTTCAGTTTGAAGAAGAAGAAGGTCACAACTTTGAGAACGAAGCCATGACTGAAGAAGAAACGTGGTATGAAATGCAAAAAGCTAAGATGGGCAAACAACTCGAGATCAACAAGGCCGAGTTTGAAAAAATGGATCCTCAAACACGTCTTCGTATTGAAGGTTATAGAGCTGGTTCATATGTCAAGCTTGTGTTCAATGGAGTTCCACCTGAGTTCATTGATAATTTCGATCCACATTATCCATTGGTCATTGGTGGATTACTTGCTTCTGAGGAAAGATTCGGTTTCATGACTGCAGATGTCAGAAGACACAGATGGCACAAAAAGATCCTCAAATCAAGCGATCCATTGGTGTTATCTTTGGGTTGGAGAAGATTCCAAACATTACCAATCTACACAACTTCTGATTCTAGAACGAGATGCAGAATGCTCAAGTATACACCTGAACATGCCTTTTGTCAAGCTGTATTCTATGGACCACTTGTTGCTCCAAACACGACGTTCTGTGGTGTTCAAGTTGTTGCTGATAGTGATACCACTGGTTCTTTCAGAATTGCTGCAACTGGTACTGTCAAGAATATTGATTCCACTACTGAAATTGTCAAGAAGTTGAAACTTGTCGGATATCCATACAAGATCTTTAGAAACACTGCATTCATCAAGGATATGTTTTCATCTGCTCTTGAAGTTGCAAGATTCGAAGGTGCACAGATCAAGACTGTTTCAGGAATCAGAGGTGAGATCAAGAGAGCATTGAGTAAACCTGATGGTCATTACAGAGCGACATTTGAAGATAAGATTCTCATGAGTGATATTGTCATTTTGAGAACGTGGTATCCTGTTCTTCCAAAGAGGTTCTACAACCCTGTTTCATCGCATCTATTACGTGAACATGGTGAATGGAAAGGTATGAGACTTACAGGACAGATTCGTGCAGCTCAAGGGATTGAACTGACGAACAATGCTGATAGTCTTTATGGCAAAGTGGAGAGACAAGAGCGTCATTTCAACGGGTTGAAGGTTCCAAAGAGTATCAAGGCCGATCTTCCGTTCAAATCGCAGATTCATGAGATGAAGCCACAGAAGAAGAAGACGTATATGCAAAAGAGAGCTGTTGTTGTCAAGGGCGAGGAGAAGAAGGCTAGATCGCTGATGCAAAGACTCGGGGCATTGACCAAGGCCAAGGAGGAGAAGAAGAGAGAAACAAAAGAGGAGAAGAAGAAGGAGAGATTGAAAAAAGTGACCAAGCAACAAGATCTCAGAGAACAAAAGGAAAGAGAGAGGAAGAAAGAGTACTTTGCCAGGGAGGGAAAGAAGAGGGGACACAGTGGAGGAGATGGTTCATCTTCAAAGAAGGCGCGTGTGTAAAAAGGTGTAACTTACAAAGTATCATATATAGAGCAAAGAAAAAAAAAGCATGAAGAATTAAATGTACTGGGACAACCATCTGAAGGCTTCGGCATAACCCTGTCTCATGACAACACTACACATGAAGAGCTCAAGAGGTCTGCCAGTGACCTGACCGGTGCCCTTTCCGGTAGTTCCGTAGAGACTGAGAGCAGATCTGAGCTCATTCTCCGAGACGGCTCTTGGGGAATCAATTTTGTTTCCCAAGATAACAAAGGGAACTGCACTGAGCTCCTCGATCTGGAGAAGTTGGTCGAGCTCTGCCTTGGACTCCTCGAGTCTCTGTGGGTCTGCTGCATCGACGAGGAAGACGATACCGTTCACCTCTGGGAAGTAATCTTTCCAAACACGACGTGCCTGTTGATGTCCACCGAGATCAAACGTGGTGAATCTGACGGTGCCAATGGCGAGTTCTTCGGATGTCGGGTGGAGCGTCGGCTGCAGCGTCGCGAGACGGTCGTTCTTCAACATGTGGAGCAACGTCGTCTTACCGGCGTTGTCGAGTCCCAGGAAGAGCAGCTTGGCATGCTTGTTCCACAGGCCGAGGTTGGCGAGGATGTCTTGGACTTGGGTTATTTGTTAGTCTTTTTTTCCTTTCTTAAGCAACAAATATAGTAGAGAGAGATCTCTGAGAAAAACTTACACCAGTTGAGAAGCCACATTGTTGTGTTTGTTGAAGTTTGTCAGTCAAGTTTGGTGGATGTTTATGATTTTTTTTTGTGATCGCGTTGATCTCATTTTGAACAGCTCATTGGCTTTTTTTTTCCAGAATTTCGCGAAAATTGGCGCTTTTGTGGCATTTCAGTTTTTGTGACAACTTTTTGATTTCTACAAACATATCAAACATATCAAACATATATCCCAGGTTCATAAACTTTTTCTTTTCTTCTTATACACCCAGATAGAATTTGCACCGCTCATAGACGTAGAAAGAAGTCGCCATCATCGGCGCAATCTTGATAAACCCAATACTGAGCCCCACATAAAACCCTCTAATTCCTCTCTCTTTAAAGATACGAATAGTAATCTCTCTCATCCCTATAAACTCCCCATTGTTGACACCTCCAACTTGCATTCTTCTCCGAATAACCTCAAAGGGATACGATGCACTTTGTGCAATCATCCCCGCCAATCCACCGGCTATCAGTTGGGCCCACGTATTGAGAGGTACCCGAGCACGATGGTGATGATTATTATTATCCTGTGAATGGAGATGATGGTTTTGGTTCACTGTTATATGGCTGATGAATGGTGAACGCATTATATCATGGATCACGTCATGTGTCAAGAATGAGACACCAGCATAGGGAACCATCCCCATGATTGTTGGGATGAAACCACGATAGAAATTGGAGAGTTGTGAGCACGTTGCCGGCAACGTACGTTTCAGCCAGTTGATCATGAAGAAATGCTTGTCCACAATGGGATGTTCCCTATAAATCTCTGCAATCGTCCGCAATAGTCTTCCCTGACGTACATGATGGACGTGATCTTTGTGTGGAATGTCAATATAGTTTGTACTAGTAGTAGAAGAAGGTGCTTCTCTACTTGTTTGGAAGGCCAATCTCACACGGATAAGGTCGAGGGGATACGTCACAAAGACAGAACATAACCCAGCAATAGAACCTGAAAGTAAACGTCGTACTGCAGTTTCGTGTTCTTGTGTAGGAATCAAAACACGCCTCACCTGTTCATACGATACAAATTTGATTGCAGCATATGGGAAAACCCTTAGTAAAGTTGCTGAATGACCTTGGAAAAAGCCCAAAACTCCATCAGCTCGTCTAATTTCTTCTCCAGCTCGAACCCATCCACCAAGTGATCCAGAAAACTGTCGATAATGCGGGTTGCTCGTCTGAAACAGAATCTTGATACGATCTAATGGTGCTATCAGTGTTTTGGCAGTACATCCTGCGATACCACCAGCCAATCCAGTACGAACGATGTACTCCACAGAACTTCTGTCCAATGAGGAACGCCGTGTCCTGCGTTTTGTCTCCTCCGTGATTGGCGTTTTGAGCGTCAGTGACATGTCTCTGTGTCTCTCTCTGTCTCTATATCTCTCTCTCCTTTATGTAACACTGTTTCTTTAGCGTATTTTTGTATTTGGTTTCAAGTTTTTGAAATGAGACGGGGCCGAGAGAAGAAGAAGGAAAAAAGAAAAAAAAGAAAAGCAGAGGGGCAAAAAAAAAAGATCACGTGATGCGTAGGGGACACACCAAATTGCGGGGGTGATGACCGCCCCTCTCTTTTTAAAGGGTCCAATATATTTTTATACAAGTATGTAGTTATATATATATATATATATATATATAAATACATATGTCATACTACCACCACCCTCAGACACAAGGAAACACCCGATGCACACATTGCAAATCCCATTGCCACAAAGAGGAAACATTGAGGCCAAACATCAATAGTACTTTTATATATCTGTAACATAATCACAGGCGCCAAAAACATTGCCAAATGTCTCATCAATGCAATCATACCAAACATTTCACCAGAAGTTGATGCCGAGGAGTATTTGATAACACTTGCTTGGATCGTAGGAGATAATAATCCACCAAGAGATTGGAGAATGCAAGAGGTGTAAATACCATATGGTGAATCCCCTACAATAACAATAATACATGAAGCCAAAACAAACAATAGGGATATATATATGGCAAATCTGTCACACATATCCAATTGTTGTGTATGAATTGTTAAGTGTTTTTTCAACATAGTCATCAACATTGGTGCAATGATAAGTAAAACACCAGCTTTACCAAATCCAGTTAAAGACATGTAATATCCCAGCTCAACAGATGTCCAATGAAAATGAAGAATTGTATAAAGTGCCATTGTATGCATCGTCCCGACTGTTGCACACATCACCATAGTATCAATCAACACTAGACAAATGACATTTCTATCAACATCAAGTCTCTTGATTGAATGCAAAAATGACTTGGCCCGATCATTGTGATACTTTTCCCTAGCAGCAATCATTGCTTCTGGGTGTTTAGTCTCGATCATGAACACATATATGAGAATCATACTCAAAACACCAAACACCAGCGACATGTATAATGCACAAGAGTTATTCTCTAGAGTCTTGATAACCAAAGACCCAATCAAAGGTCCAATCCCAACCATTGAATAGACAAATGACATTAACAGAGAAATAGAAACTGTTCTATCTTCTGCATTAACAAGATCATACAAATAACTGTTCCCATTAGCAATTAAAGTCATAATACCACCGTTTAAATATCCAAAAGAAACACATAAAACCATCAACACAGGGTTATATGAATCATACACTTCAAAATATCCAATAATCAAAACAATGTAAATGACATTGATCATACTGAACATTTTAAAGACAAATACACGACCTTTCATGTCACTCCATTGTCCATATTTCCCCGAAAGTGAAAACCCGAAAACACCAGAAATGATACTGAGAATCGTTTGAATGTTTGAAAGAGTCTTTTGTGGGTTATTCGAGCTGATGGAATCCATCATTAATACCATCAATGGACCCATAAGGATTGAAAAAGAAAGAGTGTGAAGTGAAAGAATTGTAAAGAGCATCTTCTTAGAAGGACGTTTATACCATGGCAATTGTGCCACTTTGGCTTGGGTTTCTAAAATCCAACGAATTTCATTCTCTTCATCTTCATTGTCTTTCAATAGTGGTGTTTGTGAAGGATGCATATTCTCTCTGTATAGTGATATTTTTTTTTGTCTTTTTGGAAATGTATTGAATATGGAAAGAAAGTTGTCACAAAGAAAAAGGGGTGATTACTATTTGAGCAAATTAATTTAATGCGTCCACAAACGATGATCATATTTATACACCAAACTCACCCACTTCATATATTTGCTCAATAGAATGAAACACAAAACACACACCATATGACCGACAAAGAAACTGACACTGAATGTCAGGAATCAATCGACTCGAACTTTTCCAAAGGGGCAGTCTTTCATTCTTGGCTACTCCTATGCTTCACTACAGGTCCAGTAGCTTCAATGACAAGAACTTATATCCCTGCCGCTATCCAATCACTTGCTTTCTCAATGGGTAAGACATCAACAGGACAATCATGTCAAAAAGTCGGGAATGACTGTTTTGTCTCATTCGGAGGAGGAAAAGTCCATTATTCTTCTTATGTCCTATACTTGAAAGCGATATACACCGCAGTTGAAGGCGTGATTGCACTGTTGGTCAGTGGAATTGCAGACTATTCTTACTATAGAAAGTGGTTCCTAATAGTGAGTATCGTGTTGTATGGACTTTGTGCCTTACCATTCGCTGGAATGACTGGGGGTGGATATGAGGAGTTACAAGCAATGAGTGCATTATATGGTGTCATGAATGTGTTGAATGGGGTTTATCAATTGGTGGAAGGAAGTTATATTCCATTATTCATGAGAACAGTGGAAAACGGGGAGATGTTAAGAAAGGGATCCAAAGTGAGTGTATTGGGTATTGTGGTGGGGAATCTTGGTGGAATTGTGGCATTGTTGATTGGAATCATCATATCTTATACTAAAGGAGGTCCTGTTGAAAATGGATATCACAATTTCCTCTTGGCAATTACAATTGCTGGATGTGTCACAGTGGTGAGCACTGTATTGGTATCTTTCTTGATTCCAGATGTACCGGGAAAAGTTAGACAAAACGAAAGCATATTCCTACTCTCATTCAAAAGAATCTTCACTCTTGTCAAACAGATCAAACAGTACAAGAATGCATTTTTATTATGTGTTGCATGGGTCGTGTGGAATATCACCTATACAAACTTCATGAGTGTCTTTCTGCTTCTCTTTCGATCCACTTTGGGTATAGGGAGTGCAGATGCTGAGTATACCGTTTACACATGGATGTCATATGTGATTTCCTCTCTTGGTTCTCTGGCATGGATGTTTGCATATCCTCATTCTCGTCTTCGTATGAAGACTTGGGCATATATCTTCCTCTCTATTTCTCTCTTTACAAACTTTTGGGGTTCATTGGGTGTTTCACATTCAACAAACATTGGATTCAAACATAGATGGGAATTCTGGACGTTTGAAATTGTCTATGCTTCTTCTTCATCTGCTCTAAGATCTCTCAATAGAGTGATTTATAGCACGCTATTGCCCAAGGGAGATGAAGCACAATTCTTTGGCTTGGAAGTTATGCTGGGGGTTGCCTTTGGATGGATCGGAGATTTGGTCAATGCTACGATTCAGGACAGAACTAACAATGACAGAATGCCCTTTATTCCGAATACGGTGCTTGTTTTTGTGTCTCTTGTGTTGTATTGGTGTTGTGATGTGTAGACTATCAAGTTCTGTGACAAACAATATGGAGCCCTTTTCTTGACACAAAAGAGCTAAAATCTCGTAAATTTTGCATTGATAGATAGGCCATCCCTTTCTTCATATCAATGTTTTCATTAAATCACCAGAAAAGAGATATTTAATCACTATTAAACACCAAATTCTACTTCCGAAAGGGCGTCGACTATCGAATGTCGTTTATCAAGTTACAAAGACTGACAAATGCATTTGAGCAAAGGTGGGAACTGGGATGTATAGCTTTCAATTACTGATTTGTAATTAGCCATAGTATATATAAACAGCCTAAGATCCTGTTTATACAACCCCACTTTGACCTCCTTTCATCAGACAATGTCAAAGACTTACTTCATCACTGGCGCTAACAGGGGCATCGGCCTTGCACTCACCACTATTCTCTCCTCGGACCCAAACAACATTGTGTTGGCCACCACTAGAGACCCATCCAAGTCTACTGAGCTGAAGAAACTTAACGTCCACATCATCACTCTAGATGTATCTTCCCAGGACTCCATCGATGCGTTGACTCCACAATTGGAGAAATATGCACCAGAAGGAATTGACTACTTTATTTCCAACGCCGCTTTCGGTACCAAGGAAGTTCTGGCACCATCAATTGGTGTTTCTCGTGAAGCTTGGCTCTCCCACTTTGAAACAAACACATTGGGACCTATCATGATCACTCAGAAGATCAAGCCATTCATGGATAAGAAGGATACCAAAGTCATCTATGTCGTGACTTCTCAAGCTGGATCTATTTCTCAAGCCGGACCAGCTGCTGTTTCAGCATATGGTATGTCTAAAGCTGCTCTAAACTTTTGGGTTAAGCTATCAGCTGCTGAGCTGGGTAAGGAAGGTTACGTCGTGGTCACTGTTCATCCAGGTGTTGTTTCCACTGAGACCGGCAAGGAAGTCTTGAGCTGGATGGACAAGCCTGTCGCTGAGTTATTCAAGTCTCTCTCTATCACTCCGGAGGAGAGTGCTAAGCAGCAGGTGGATCTGTTGAAGGGGTTGAGTTTGGACAAGAGTGGCCAGTTCTACAACTATGATGGTGAGGTCCTTCCATGGTAACTTCTAGCTTAAATTGATTTATCCTGACATTTACAAATTGTAACCCTTGAAAGACCGAGTTGTGTAACTAATGAAGTTAACCCAAGAACCACCTCTATACTAGCTTCAATAAAATCAATTGATCGAATATTTCCATAAATAAATCCTTCAAGTGATAAATTAGCCCCATTATATAAGCCCAACTAACCCGGAAATAACGGTTCAGATGAAGTCTCTTTTGTAGTATCAGTGAAATCCTTTTTACATGTCAGCTGACAAATTCTGGATGTTTACTGTATACTCTATTAGCCAATTGGCACTGGTGGGAATAAGTATTATCCTCCTCAGAATGAAGTGTTAATGATAGTCGGTAGGGTGGCGTAGCATGCTTGGTGAGGCTGTGGTTGAGTTGGATAATAGACGTATATAAAGTTAGGGGTTCCTCCGTCTAGAATCAGGGGTCTCAGATAAACCATCAAAACAATCAATCAATTAAATAATGTCTAAAGTCTACTTCATCACAGGTGCCAACAGAGGAATTGGTTTCCAGCTCGCCTCCATCATCGCTTCCGACAAGAACAACACTGTGTTGGCCACCACAAGAGACCCAACCAAGTCCGAGGAATTGCAGAAGCTTGCTCAAGGTGGAAATGTCCACATTGTCACTTTGGACGTGTCCGATGAGTCTTCAATTGATGCCCTTCCAGCCCAACTCTCCAAGTATGCTGCTGATGGTATCGATTACTTCATCAACAATGCCGGTGTTGCCTCTGAGGCCTCCCAGAGCCCAGCTTTGAAAGTTGAAAGTAAAGTCTGGTATTACCACTACACCACAAACGTTGTTGGAGCTGTCCTCGTTTCACAAAAGGTGAAGCCATTCTTGGACAAGAAGGATACCAAAGTTATGGCTTACATCTCATCTATTGCAGGGTCTATGGGTGACTTCTTCCCCTTTTCCGTGTCAGCTTATGGTACTTCCAAGGCTGCTCTCAACTACTTTGTGAAGGAACTTTCGTTCGAGTTGGGCCCTGAGGGATACACCGTAGTTGCTCTCCATCCTGGTGCTGTCCGTACAGACATGGCCAAGGATATGGTCAAAGATCTAAAGATGTTTGAGAGCTTTCTCATCTCTCCAGAGGAGAGCGGTGAGGCCCTGGTAAAACTCACCCAGGGCTTGACGGCCGAAGACAATGGACAGTTCATCTCTTACGATGGATCTAGACCGAAGTGGTGATTCTCTTGTGTACTTTCCTAAGTGATTGTAGAATACATAGAGTCCATAAATATGACAAAGCGAGATAGAGGAAAACTAGCAGGGAAATATATTAATGAGGAGACAGTTTTTATAACTCAAATTGTTTGGGATCTTGTTTCGAGTTCTCAGACCAATCATCAATGAATGTTTGTATGGCTTTATAAAACTTCTAGTAGTAAAGAAGATATGCTGGGCTTGAGTCGCCCTCTCTTGGATTCAACTACAGAGGGACTTCTGGGTACCAACCCTTCGTCTTCATCTGCTTTACAATCTCTCAAGGGCTTTAGAAAGTAAGATAAGCCATGTAGTGGCTTTTATTCCAATAAAGAGCAATTAGATCTGTTGAAGGGATTGAGTTTTGGAGAGGAGTGGCCCGTTCTACAACTATGATGGTGAGGCCCTGCCATAGTTACTTCTTGCTTTAATTGATTTACTCTTATATTTAGTTGCTGTTCTATTATCATGATATGAAAGGGTCTCACTGAAGGGGACCCTGAAAGACGGAATTGCGTCAAACAAAGACCTAATTATTATTAGTCCAAAAAGCAATATCTCAATACTAGCATCAATAACATCAATAAGTCTAATTTAATTCTTAATTACCATAAATAGATGCTTAATTGATGCAAAACCCCATCTTATAATCCTAATTAATTGGAAACAAGCGTCCATATGAAGTCTCTTTTTGTAAGCATTTTTTCCACATGCCCGCGTAAACTATTTTTTTTTGGTGGCCCCTGACAAATCGCCTCCCTGCGAAACCAGGACATGTCAGCTGACAAATTTTGGGTGTTTACTGTATACTCTATTAGCTAATTGGCACTTGGTGAAAAATAAATATTAGACTCCTCAGAATGGAGTGGGAATGATAGTTGGCAACTTGGCGTGGTATGTTCAGAGAAGGCTGTGGTTGAGTTAAGTGATAGACGTCATGGACTATATAAGGTTAGGGGTGCCTCCATTTAGGATTGGGGGTCTCTGATAAATCATCGCAACAATCAATCAAATCAATCAATCAGTCAATTAAACAATGTCTAAAGTCTACTTCATCACAGGTGCCAACAGAGGAATTGGTTTCCAGCTCGCCTCCATCATTGCTTCTGACAAGAACAACACTGTGTTGGCCTCCACAAGAGACCCAACCAAGTCCGAGGAATTGCAGAAGCTTGCTCAAGGTGGCAATGTCCACATTGTCACTTTGGATGTGTCCGATGAGTCTTCAATTGATGCCCTTCCAGCCCAGCTTTCCAAGTACGCTGCTGATGGTATCGATTACTTCATCAACAATGCCGGTGTTGCCTCTGAGTCCTCCCAGAGCCCAGCCTTGAAAGTTGAGAGCAAGGACTGGTACTACCACTACACCACAAACGTTGTTGGAGCTGTCCTCGTTTCACAAAAAGTGAAGCCGTTCTTGGACAAGAAGGATACCAAAGTCATGGCCTACATCTCATCTCTTGCTGGGTCTATGGGCGACTTCTTCCCTATTTCCTTCTCGTCTTATGGTACCTCAAAGGCTGCTCTCAACTACTTTGTCAAGGAACTCTCCTACGAGTTGGGCACTGAAGGTTTTACCGTCGTGTCTTTGCACCCAGGTGTCGTGCGCACAGACATGTCCAAGAACTCCCTCCACAAGCTCGATCCTGAGACTGCAAAGGTTTTCCAGAGTTTGTCCATCTCCCCAGAGGAGAGTGGTGAGGCATTGGTGAAGCTCGTCCAGGGTTTGACCACTGAGGAGAACGGCCAGTTCATCTCCTACGATGGAACCAAGCCAAAGTGGTGATTTTTTCTATACTCTTTTTTTTTCTCTAATCAATCTGCTTTTTGGCTTATGCCCTTGTTAGAAGTAGAAACTCCACAATAGAACAATCCCCGGAACTCCGCAGCTTACGTAACCATACGCGTCGCGCTTATAAATATTCGCGAAACGCGGTTGGGCCACTTCGCGCCCTGCTTGTTTTTTTTTTATATTTTTTTTTTTTTTTTTTCTTTTCTGATTTCAAAGGGTGATCCACACACGTCTTTTTAAAAATAGGCAGCACACACACTTTCTCTTGACAGAAAAAAACACTGCCCTTTTTTTGTGTGTGTGTGTTTATTGGGACCAGAAACAGTCGCTCTCTCTTCTTGCAGACTTTTGCCTTTTTTTCTTTTCTGACAGCTGGCCTTTTCTTTCTTCTTCTTTGTCTTTCCCGCTGTTGAAAAAGGAGTGTTTTTGATCACATATGGCCCTTGTTACCCGCGGGATCAACACCCCCATTGTTATGCTGCTGTGGTTGCTGCTGGCGGTACCCGCCTTGTGCCGTGAGTTGTCGGCGTCGTCGCTGGTGATGTGTATGGAGAACTCGCTGCTTTCGTCCTCTTACTTTGACGTGGTGTTCAACCCGGACGACGGCTCTCTTCACTACACGCTGGACTTCACATCGGAGGTGCCGAACGAGTACATCAACGCCACGGTCGACGTCTATGCGTACGGCTTCAAGATCATCAGCGAGGAGGTCGACGTGTGCACCCTTGGCTGGAAGCAGTTCTGTCCGCTGTACCCCGGGGACGTCGAGATTGACTCCATCGAGTACATCTCCAAAGAGTACATAGACATGATCCCTGGCATCGCCTACACCGTCCCAGATATTGACGCTTTTGCCCGTGTTATCGTCACAAACTCCAATGGAACAGATATCGCGTGCATCCAAGCCTTCTTCACCAACGGTAAGACTGTCGCCCAAACGGGTGTCAAATGGGCCACTGCCGTCGTTGCTGGTCTTGGTCTACTCGTTGCTGCCATCACCTCGGCATTTGGTAACTCCAACGCTGCATCCCACGTCGCTGCTAACGCAGTCTCACTCTTCTTGTACTTCCAGTCCGTGGTGGTTATTGCTATGCAGCACGTTGACACTGTGCCACCTATTGCTTCCGCATGGGCTGAGAACTTGGCCTGGTCCATGGGACTCATCCGTGTCTCATTCATGCAAAAGATCTTCAGATGGTACGTCCAGGCCACGGGTGGTACCCCGTCTCTCTACCTCACGTCCTCCACCATCAACGTGCTTGCCCAGAGATCGTTTGAATACGTCAGCGACTTGGCCAAGAGAGGATACGACCTTGTCAAGAGAGAAAAGCCACTCGTGCTTTATGGTAACAACACTGTGCTCATCTTCAGAGGAATCAAGAGACTGGCTTACAATGCTGCTATTGAGAACACTTCGGTCGTCTGTACCGGTTTCACATTCTTTGTACTGTGTGCTTATGTCCTCGTTGCTGTGCTCTTCATATTGAAGTATGGTTCAGAGGTGTGCATCAGAGCTGGATGGATGAAGGCCTCGAGATTCAATAACCTCAGACAGAACTGGAAGTCTATTATCAAGGGTGCTATCTCGAGATATATTCTCATTGGTTTCACTCAGTTGGTTCTCCTAGCACTTTGGGAATTCGTTCAAAGAGATTCTCCAGCTGTCATTGTTTTGGCTGCTGTGTTCCTCATCCTTGCTCTCGGAGTCTTACTCTGGGCTTCTTTCAGAGTCCATCAGTTTGCCAAATCTTCCTTGGATCAACACAAAAACCCAGCTGCTATTCTGTACGGCAACCAACACGTCTTGGACAAGTACGGCTTCTTCTACACAATGTTCAACGCCAACAAATACTGGTGGGGTAATGTTCTCTTGCTCCACACGTTTGTCAAGTGTGTCTTCATCGCTCTCTGTCAGAGTTCCGGTAAGACCCAAGCCATTGTGTTCTGGATCATCGACATGGTCTACCTTGGTCTTCTGATCCACTACAAGCCATACCTCAATACCCCTACAAACGTTGTCAACATTTTGATCCAAGTCGTCACTACACTCAACTCTTTCCTATTCACATTCTTCTCCAACATCTTTGGTCAACCAGCCGCAGTATCTTCTATCATGGGATGGGTCTTCTTCATCCTTAACGCTGCATTCTCACTCATCCTTCTCGTTTTGATTCTTGTACTATGTACATTTGTTATCTTTTCGAAGAATCCAGATGCTCGTTTCAAACCAGCAACGGATGACAGAACTTCATTCCAACGTTTCTCCTATAACGATGGTCAAAAGGGTCCAACTGCAGAACTTCTTGCACTTGGTCTTGCTGCAAAGGATCATAATCAAAATTGGGAAACAGAAATTCAGAATATGCAAGACATTTCAAAATCCAATGAAGATTCTAGTAACACTGGAGATGATGAAGATCATGGTGTCCCAATTGCTGAATCAGAAAAAGAGACATTCACAGGAAAGATTGTGAGAAAATTAACCAAGGGTCGTTCTACCAAGAGATCAAAATCTCAAGGAAAAAGACTTATCAGTAACAACAGTTATCTTGGTGATGAAATTGATGATGTTGATGCAAATGAAGCGGAATATACTTTTGAACAAACACATAAAAAGGGTGAAAGTCTTGCTTCGTTCAATCATGCAGTGGGGAGACTTGATGATGCTACAACCACTAATGACATATTTGCCAATAACAGACAGTCAACGAGTTTCAACCCGGATGATGTGAATTATTCCAAGTTCTGAAGACTTGTGTATGCTTTTGCTTGAAAGTTGTTTTTTTTGGTTTCCCAATTCTGGGTGTGATGATGAAACCCAGTTTGATTTTATGCCTTTTGTACAATACTACTACTACTACTTTTTTTTTCCATTTACACTATACGACACAACAAGTAAATGATTTTACTTCCTCTATATTTACTACACACGTAAACTAGTTTTCAGGAGGATGGATTCACACCTATCTGATACCAACGTAATCAAACACTTGCTTAGTGAGTTTCAAGTCATCCCACCCCCGTTGAATACTCTCCACAAATGCCAATCTCTTTGCCCTCTCCTTCAATTTGGTCAACGAAAACAAAGTCTTAAGCTCCAAATAGTGTGGCTTCTCCTTTTCACCTTCATGAAAGACACCAGCTTCATCCCAGTCCCATTTCAAGTTCGGATTTGTGTCAATATAGGACTTGAGCATCTGGGTTACATTAGTTACAACGCCAGAAATCAGTGTGAGATCTTCCAAAGTATATTCGTACTTTTCGTTGATGTCAATCTCCTCAAACCAATTGTCATACGGTAACTTGTCAGTAGACTGTTTGTTGATAACGTTCTTCAAAAATGCACCAACCAGTCCCAAAGTATCAATGGGTCTTCCAAATCTTGGATCTATATTTGTCGGTGTGTACAAATATGGTGTTCTGATGGTGGACAAGATTCCCTTTTCATATTCATATTGGATGGATGTGATGTCATCGGCAATCAATGGGAACAAAGGTGTTGAGTTGTTTGTAAAACATTTGATATCATATGGTTTACTAAACAGCTTTGAGTTCTTCAAACTGGCCAAATACTTTTTTTTTCATCGTCATCAACATTACATTCAAAGAATCCACCAACCCAAGTGAGAGGAGCATATATCATCATCTCTCTCAAAGCGTACTTCTTGCGTCTAGCAAACTTGTAACAATGCATATCCGAAATGTCCTCAGTGTTAATTTCCTTGTAACTGATTGGCTTCAAGTCTTCGTATTGTGTCATTTGAGAATCTTGGAAGTATTCGATGAATCTGTTTTGTGAGATTCTTTTCAAGAATGACAAGAACTTGTCTTTCATGGATCTCTTCTCCAAGATTTGTGGTGGCCTTGAATCGTTTGTAATGTCCCTATTATGTGGCCTTCTCGGAATGTCATGAATAGATACGTTTCTGAATTGGAAGATCTTGGACTTGGGTTTATTCCCAATGATATCAGCTTTTGGTTTAGAAATCACAACTCCTCTATCATCGGTGATTCTCTTGTTTCCCAAAAAACACATTGGTTTATCCCATTCGATATCGGTATCACGTCCTGTTCTCTCCAATCTCTCGTATTCCAATTGTCCTTCATTACAATTCGACAATGAAACAAAGTGTAACAATGGAGGTTTCATATTTTTCAAAACAACATGTCTTTGAATCTTGAAACCCGAATATCCAATGAATTTACTCAACTGACCATCACGACAAGTGGAACTCTCATAGTTGTTAACACCAATTGAAGAAGGCAGAACAAAGATAGGATGTGCATGTTGTAAAGTGATAAAAAGAGTAAACACCATTATCAAACCCGTGAACAAAGAGAATTGCATCGTACAAAAAAAAAGAATTCAAAGAAACAACAAATAGAGAACCGATCCAAGGATGAAAGCTCTATAGACGAGCCTGATGGTGAATCTGATCATTTGCAGGTTTTTTAATAGCAAGAAAAAAGAAATTGTCTTTTAATCGTGTAGTTGCAGAGAGTGTGGAGGGTGTGTTTTTTATGTGCCACAAAAGTGATGCATATTGCTTTTGTGGTCAGTTAGAGAACAACAACAAACAACACACAAGAAAGAAAGGAAAATAAATATACTTTTTTTTTGTCTTTTGGTATTACACAAGTCCAAGTGAGCGAGTCCCTTTAGTAATAGTATGAGGGGATCATGAGTCATTAACAGATCAAATTAGTTATGCAAAAAAAGTTTCATAAGTCCGTGGTGATGGTAGTAGTAGTAGTACTGTTCTCATAATAGAGCGTTTTGATGTTTCCAACTGTCTGCATCAACGTCTCGTTATCGACTTGACAGTTGAACTTGATTAGGAAGAGGAAGGATATCTCAAGAGAATGCAGATCCTTTGTGTTGACACCGCCCATTTTGGCAACAAACTGTTGACGATGGTTGATGTCTTCAACTGTCTTACAAGCGAGCCGAAGAGCAGCAATGGTGAGTCTGTGGATGTTCAAGTTGGTCAGCCTGATGGTCTCCCACTCAACAACAAGACGGTGGATGTAGTATGCAGCGGCGATATACACTGCTGTGGAGAGCTGACAGTACTTGTTGATTCTGTCAAGATACTCTGTGATTGAGAGGCCCGGGTCCTGTGTAAGGGAGAAACGTTTCGTAAGCAGCGAGTCCTGCGCAGCTCTCCGTGAAGGGGACACAGACTTGGAGCCATTCTCCGAAGTATCACTGGTCTTCAACACTTGAGTTTCATGATCATCGGACCAACGTCTCTTTTTTGGCGAAAGTGGCGACTCTTCTTCTTCTTCCCCGACACTATCCGTATCGAGGGAGTCAGACGAGACGAGAATCAAAGGTTGGTTCCACTCCAACAGACGTGTCAAGAGATAGTCGAGAAGGCAAAGCGCAGAAAGAGAGTCTATTGAGTTGACATCAAGGCATTCCTGCTGGAAAAGGTCATTGAGGTTGATATCACAAATGTTTCCAGTAGGAGGAGGAGGAGCTGGTGGTGATCGGCAGGAAGTTGAATGGTGATCGATGGGACAGTCTGTAAAAGTCTGTTTGGGCCGTATTCTTATGGGAATGTCGGTCATTGTGCCATATGGAGAGGATGTTTTGGTCTTTTGGGGTTTTGTGTGTGGTACTAGATGGAATGAAATATGGGGCAGCACACCTTTCAAAAAGAAACAAAAAAATACAAGTAAATGCTCTTATGAATAATATATGTTTACTAAATATGTGATTTTGTGAGTCTATTTCTTATTCCTTATTCCTTTTAACAAAGAAGAAAGAAGGAAGCACTGAAATATTAGGAAACACATGTATATATATATATGAAGAGGGCAAAAAAATAGATGAAAATATGTAATTACCAAAAGTGGGAATATTCGCGCTATTGCACGTGACACGCCAATTGACACGTCTCTCAATGACAGATTTGGGAAATGATTCTAAAAATTCGCGAAAATTTCCCAAAAGAGTTTTTGTTGTGATTTTTGGGGAGAACCAGAAGAAAAACCACTGAAAACGGGTAGAAAAACACAAACGTGTCAAAAACATACAAAAAAACTAAGGCGCTTCTATTCTTTGTGTTTTTGTTGTCTGATTTTGAAATTGAATTGAATTCTGTGTCCATTCTGCTGTTGTCGACTTGGATATCTCCTTTTATCTAGCCGCTGAATCATGAAACTTGACGTTAAGGTACGTGTGTCCTCTTTCTTGATCTCTTGATCTCTCTTGTCAATGATACTAACACACAACAACAGAAGACGTTCAGCTCCCGCACCGATAGGGTCAAGGGCATTGACTTCCATCCGACCGAGCCATGGGTGCTCACAACGTTGTACTCTGGACGTGTTGAGATCTGGTCGTATGAAACGGGTACCAAGATCAAATCTATCGACGTTACAGAAGTACCGGTGCGTACTGGTCGTTTCATCGCCAGAAAGAACTGGATCGTCGTTGGCTCCGACGACTTCCAAGTTCGTGTCTACAACTTCAACACAGGTGAGAAGATTGCACAATTTGAAGCCCACCCAGATTATATCCGTGCCATTGCCGTCCATCCAACACGTTCATACATCTTGACATCGTCCGATGACATGACCATCAAGCTCTGGAACTGGGACAACAACTGGAAGAACGAGCAGACGTTCGAAGGCCACCAGCACTACGTCATGTCCTTGGCTTTCAATCCAAAGGACCCCAACACATTTGCCTCTGCCTGTCTTGACCATACCGTCAAGATCTGGTCTTTGGGAAATGCTGTGCCAAACTTCACAATGGTAACACACGAAACCAAAGGTGTCAATTACGTTTCGTACTATCCACAATCGGACAAACCATACTTGATCACCGCTTCGGATGATCGTACCGTCAAGATTTGGGATTACCAAACCAAATCCCTCGTTGCTACATTGGAAGGTCATTCTTCCAACGTTTCCTTTGCAATCTTCCACCCAGAACTCCCAATCATCGTCTCCGGTTCCGAAGATGCAACCATCAAGATTTGGAATGCTACAACATACAAGCTTGAAAAGACAATGAATTACGGTTTGGAAAGAGCTTGGTGTATATCGACAAGTTCTTCCACCAACTCCATCGCTGTCGGTTACGATGCCGGTTTCGCCGTTCTCTCATTGGGTAACGACGAACCACGCTTGTCGATGGACCCTGTTGGTAAGATGATCTGGGCTAAGAACAACGAAGTGTTCAGTTCAGTCATTAAGGAATCCAAGGATATCGAAGATGGTGAGACTTTGCCATTGGCTTCTAAAGAATTGGGTAACGTTGAGGTTTTCCCTACATCCTTGAAACATTCTCCAAATGGTCGTTTCGTTGCCGTCACTGGTGATGGTGAATATATCATCTATACCGCCTTGGCATGGAGAAACAGAGCATATGGTGCTGCCCAAGACTTTGTGTGGGCACATGATTCGAACTTGTACGCTATCAGAGATTCACAGTCACAGATCACCATCTACAAGAACTTCAAACCAAAACCAAATGGCGATATTGACTTTGTGTATGGTGTTGAAAAATTGTATGGTGGTGCTTTACTCGGTATCAAATCCGATACGTTTGTTGCCTTTTACGATTGGGAATCTGGTCAACTTGTCAGAAGAATCGATGTTGAGGCTAACGATGTTATTTGGTCCGATAATGGTGAATTGGTTTTGATCACATCTAATGATGCTTCATTTGCCCTTAGATTCGACAGAGAGGTTTTCATTGAAGCATTGGAAGGTGGATCAATTGATCCAGAAGAAGGTGTCGAAGAGAGTTTCGATGTTGTTTACGATGTCAACGAGTCTATCACTTCTGGTAAGTGGGTTGGTGACGTGTTTATCTTCACTACCGCCTCCAACAGATTGAACTACCTTGTTGGTGGTAAGGTGTACAACATTGCACACTTTGACGCTACCAACTACGTGTTGGGATACTTGGAGCGTGATAGCAGAGTCTATGTTGCTGACAAGAACATCAATGTTACAAGTTACCATTTGTCGCTTGCTGTTCTTGAGTATCAGACATTGGTGTTGAGAGGTGAATTGCAACAAGCCAATGAAGAGTTCTTGGGCAAAATTGATGAAGCTGACTTGCTCAAGATTTCGAGATTCCTTGAAGCTCAGGATTATTTGGAAGAGGCATTGGAGATCTCTCAAGATACAGATCAAAAGTTTGAAATTGCTCTCAAGACGAAAAACTTTGATGTTGCACACCAGATTGCCATCAAGGATGATGTTGAACACAGATGGAAATCCCTTGGTGATCTCTCTCTTGCTTCTTTCAAGTTTATACTTGCTGCTGAGTGTTTTGAAAAGGCACATGACATTGAAAGTTTGTTCCTCTTATACTCCTCTTTGAACAACAAGTCCAAGCTGGTTGAACTTGCTGATGTTGCCAAGGAGAAAGGCAAGTACAACGTTGCCTTCAACTGCTACTGGGTTGCCGGTGATATTTCGAACGCTGTTGCATTGTTGAACCTCAGTGAAAGACCGACCGAAGCTGCATTGCTTGCATTGAACTACGGTTCTGATACCAGTGCTTCTGTTTCTCAGTGGAAGAGCGAGCTGGAGAAGTTGGGAAAGAAGCCTATTGCCGAGAGACTCACTGCTCCTGAGTCTGTGGGTGACTTGGTGGACTTGACGGATGACGTTGCCGTTGAAGCCGCTGCCGAGGTGCCTGTTGATGAGGAGTGATTGTATAAAAAAACGAATCATTTTTTTGTTTCTATATGTCCCTATATTAGTTACTGATAATCACACGCCCAAACCGATCATCATCCAATTGTGGAGAGATCTGAATCAGACAATCTCAATTTGATCTTGATATCTCTGTGATTCGATGGTTTCCTTTTTCTTTTTTGTAGCTGAGGGAGGGGGGTGTCCCCCGGAAAACCGGTATTACGGCATCTTCTCAGAGATACGCGCGGGCTCTTTTGACGGGCGGTGAGTGTCCCAATCGGGGACGTGGCGCGGGGAGAAGGGAGGGATCTCAGGGTAAGCACACGATACTTCGCTAAAAGCAAAACACTATAGAAGAAACAAAGATCAATGCCGATTTTATGAACGGAAGAGATACCAGAGATAGGATGTCTCTTTTAAGAAAGAAAAAACAACAGCTGACTCCTCTCTTGGCCTTTTGGCCTTGGCAACGGAACTCCGCGGAACACAAAGATGTGCCAGCCTTATCAGCGCCCGGGCAGCCGCATTTTTTTTTGGGTCTATATAAATATATAAGCACGACTGATCAGACTCCGAAGTTCTGTTTTCTTTATTATTATTACTACTATTCTCCCTTAGAAGGCTACAGATGTCCAAACCTCTGACAACGGTGCTCTCCTCGGGGCTGCGCTCTGTGGGCTCCCACGCCATCAACTCCGATCTCGACGTCCACAAGTCCCGCATCCGTGATGTCCACTCCTACACCGAGATCGACACCAGAGGGCACCTGGACGATGACGAGGTGCTCGCCATGGCCGGTTACAAGCACGAGCTCGAGCGTAAGTTTGGGCCTTTCAACATGATCGGTGTTGCCTTCTCCATCATGTCTGTGCTTCCCTCAATTGCATCTGTTCTTGGGTACTGCTACTCCATCAACGGTGCTTTGTGGGGTTGGCTCATCTCGTCCTGTTGCATCTTCTGTATTGGTATCTGTATGGCTGAGCTCGCTAGTGCTATTCCAACTGCCGGAGGGTTGTACTACTGGACCTACCACTATGCCCCTGAGTGGATGCGTATCCCACTCTCTTTCTTGGTGGGAAACATCAACACTCTTGCTTTGGCTGCCGGTGTGTGCTCCATTGACTACGGTTTTGCCAAAGAGGTGCTCTCCATCGTCTACATTGCCAAGGACGGCGACTTTAACGTGACTGATCCAATTGCTTATGGTGTATTTGTTGCCTGTGTCGTCTCTCATATCGCAACTGCCTGTATTGCCTCATACGGTGTTGCCAAACTCCAGTCCTTCTCCGTCATCTGCAACGTTTTCCTCGTTGTGTTCTTTGTGATTGTGATGCTTGTTGGAACGAAGGAGAAGAACAATGCCTCGTGGGTCTTTGGAAACTTCCAAAACTTGACCGATTGGCCTGCTGGATGGGCCTGGATCTACAACGGATTCATGCCTGCCGTGTGGACAATTGGTGCTTTTGATTCATGTGTTCACATGTCTGAGGAGTCTTACAATGCTACAAAGAACGTCCCAATTGGTATTCTCGGTGCTATTGGTGCCACTGGTATCTTTGGGTTCATCATTTTGATCGTTTGTGGATTCTGTGTCTCCAAAGACTTGGATTCTATCATTGGAACTGAATCCGGTCAGCCAATGGCACAGTTGATCTTTGATGCATTGGGGAAAAAGTGGACAATTGCATTCATGATCTTGATTGCAATTTGTCAATGGTTGATGGGTGCTTCTACAATCACCGCAACTTCTCGTCAATCTTGGGCTTTTGCTCGTGATAATGGTCTTCCATTCTCTTCTTTCATTAAAGTCGTGAACAAGAGACTTCGTGTTCCTATCCGTGCTATTATCTTTGCTGGTTGTCTCTCTATTATTCTGGGATTGTTGTGTTTGATTGGTTCCACAGCTGCTAATGCCCTTTTCACTTTGGCCATCTGTGGTAACTACTTTGCATGGCAAACTCCAATCATCCTCAAGTTGTACCGTACCTTTTCCTCTGACAAATCTGTCCGTTTCATTCCAGGAAGTTTCTACTTGGGTGACAGATGGTCCCCTATTGTTGGTATTTTCACCTGTTGCTTCACAAATTTCATCATTGTGATGGGATTCATGCCAGGAACTAAGACTGTTGACAAGACCACAATGAACTATACGATTGTGGTTATGGGTGGTATTTGCATCTTGGCTATGATTTGGTACTACACTCTGGCTAAGAAGACGTTCTACGGTCCTCTCAACACTTTGGGTGAAGGAGATGTTGTTGAATCTGAGAAGGATAAGATTGATCAAATTCTCCAAGAAACTAGTGAAGAGGAGAAGTCAAGCGACAAATGAAGTGCTTTTTTGAATAGTAATTAATTAATCTGAAGTTTTTTTGAAAATGGAATAATCGATTTCGAAACTGTAGATTACGCAAGATATGACAATAAAACGGGGGGAGAAGGTGGGGGTTGTAGATCGTTAATATATAAGAGAAACCCGGCAGAAAGGATGACACAAAAGCCAAAAAGCCACGGGAATTAGCGCGCGGTGTAATGACTTTCCGTTTTTGGAAGAGGCAGCGGCGGATCAACTTCCTCTTTCGGGAGCTTATCAACGAGTTCCAGCCCTTTTGTTTGCACCTTGGAATTCCCAAATCAAGAGACAGGATCCCCCTTTTCCAAGAAACGACAAGTTTTTTTTTAGCCCAAAGAGGTATTCACTAGCTGGTTGGAGAAGCTACAGCAATGTGTGTTTTTGAGGGGTATGTGAGGGGAATGGAGAAAGTCTGGGTTTCTTTATAATGACACCTGCCAAAAACTGTCCCTGCATACATTTCTCTCTCCCAAGACCTCTCGAAGCTGATCTCGCGCCGTTTGATAAGAAGCATGTGCGGTAAAAAGGCGTAGGACTTGCGTATCTTTTGCACCGCGGAGTGGCGGTGGAGTAGGGGGAGGGGGAAAGCAGCAATTTTAGGGGGTGGGAGGAATGGATCAGAAGGAAGCGGCAAAACCCTTATATACACCACCGCTGCCCCCTACATCGTACCACAATATAGTCAGATCACACCACGCAATGCCTCAGCTCACCTCTGTGCTCTCTCACGGGATCAAGAGTATCACGTCCAATGCTCTTAACACCGACTTGGATGCTCAGAAGAGTGCAATTCGTGATGTTCACTCCCACGTCCCGATTGATGCCAAAGCGGCAGTGAAGGACCATCTTGATGATGATGAGATCTTAGCCCTGGCCGGTTACAAGCACGAGTTGGAGCGTCATTTCGGGCCTTTCAACATGGTGGGTGTTGCCTTCTCCATTATGTCCGTCTTGCCGTCAATCGCATCCGTTTTGGGACAGTGCTACACGATGTCTTCCACCGGTGCTGTTTGGGGTTGGATGATTGCCACTTTCTGTATTTTCTGCATTGGGTTGTGTATGTCTGAGCTTGCTAGTGCCATTCCAACTGCTGGTGGGTTGTATTACTGGACTTATCACTATGCCCCTGATTGGCTTCGTGTTCCACTGTCTTTTGTGGTTGGTAACACAAACTCGATTGCCCTCACTGGTGCATTGTGTTCCATTGATTACGGCTTCGCAAAAGAGATTCTCTCCATTGTCTACATTGCCAGGGATGGTGACTTTGAAATCACAGACGGAATCACCTACGGTGTTTACGCTGCTTGTATCGTGTCCCATGTCATCACTGCATGTGTTGCCTCGTATGGTGTGGCCAAGTTGCAGTCTCTTTCGGTCATTTGTAACGTTTCATTGGTGATCTTCTTCATCATTGTGATGCTGGTCGGCACAAAGGAGAAGAACTCTGCCTCCTTTGTGTTTGGAGACACGCAGAACTTTACCGATTGGACCGTTGGTTGGGCATGGGTGTACAATGGCCTTATGCCTGCCATTTGGACAATTGGTGCTTTTGACTCTTGTGTGCACATGTCCGAAGAGGCCCATAACGCTACTAGAAACGTTCCAATTGGTATCTTGGGATCCATTAGTGCTACCGGTATTCTTGGTTTTGCTATATTGATTGTGTGTTCCTTCTGTGTCTCGCAAGACTTGGAGTCTGTTATTGGCACCGAGTCCGGACAGCCAATGGCACAGTTGATCTACGATGCCTTGGGGAAAAAGTGGACGATTGCCTTTATGGCACTCATTGCTTGTTGTCAATGGTTGATGGGTGCATCGACAATCACAGCCACTTCAAGACAGATTTGGGCCTTCTCCAGAGATAACGGTTTGCCATTCTCCTCCATTGTTAAAGTTGTCAATTCCAAGCTCAAAGTTCCAATCCGCGCTATCATCTTTGGTGGTATTTTGGCATTGATTATGGGTCTTTTGTGTCTGATTGGTGCCACAGCTGCTAATGCCCTCTTTACGTTATACGTTTGTGGTAACTACTTTGCATGGCAGACTCCAATCATTCTTAGACTCTTTAGAACATGGTCCAAGGACGAGAGTGTTCGCTTCAGACCAGGTCCGTTCTATCTGGGTGACATTCTTTCTCCAATTGTCAACATCTTCACTGTGCTCTTTACAAACTTCACCATCATCATGGCCATGTTCCCATCCTCAAAGGGAGTTGATAAGGACACGATGAACTACACGGTGGTGATTACGGGTGGGACATGGTTGTTGTCCTTCTTGTACTATGTGTTGTATGCACATAAGACGTACCATGGTCCTAGAAATACTCTCGGAGGGTCGGATGTACATTCATTGGAAGGTGAAAAGTCCGATCACATTGATCAGGTGTTGGAGAGTAACTCAGAGGATGAGAAGTTTAGAGGTTAGATATTCAAATTTGCTGCTTTTTCTTTTGTACTCCATGATATTTTTATGTCTTTGTTTGACTTGGAATCAAATTGTAAATGAAACGAATTCAACTACATCATTACTAGAGAGCAACCTTTTGATTAAAACCTAAAAGAAACCTTGGGCTTAGTACAATCTGTGGGATGGACCCATAGAGGACTTGATGACCAAGGAACCAACGTTCTGCCAGTTCTTCTTCAACAAGGAGACCAAGAAGTTAACAGCCATCATGATCTGGTTGACCAAGATGTCCTGCTCCATCTCAACGTGGCCGACAGCGACAGCGAGACACAAGACCTTCTTCAACTGGAACTTGATGGTGGACTTGACCTCGTTGACCTTGGCGTAGAGGTCATCGTTGTGGGAGACTGGGGTTGGGAACTTACCAGCCTTGGACAACTGTGGACCGAGCAATCTTGGGACCTGCTTGATCAAAACCTCGGAAGCGACAAAGGCGTTGTACTTCTTGGCCATCTTCTTGATGAGCTTCTTGTTCTTGTTGAACTTCTTCAAGTCATCAACGGACATGGCGTCAACACCAAGGGACTTGGCTCTGTCGACATCGTGAGCATCACCAAAGATACAGATGGACATGTTTGGTCTTGGGACCTGTGGGAGCTTGAGGGAACCGGAGAAACGCTTGTCTCTCTGTGGGTCGTAGTTCTTCAAACCAACCTGGAGCTCAACGGTCTCCAAGAAGTTTCTCTTCTTGGTCTCGGTGGAGTACTCCAAGAGGTTCTTGACGTGCTCTCTGACCTGGGATGTGGAGATCTTGGACATTTTTGAGGTGTTATCTGTCTTCCAATTACTTGGTGGTCCTGGGGTGGCTTGCGACGGATGAAGAAAAGAAGGAGATTCAGAGTGTGTGTGTGCGTCTGAGGCGGAAGGAATTTTTCACTCTCCCACACACACACACAGGTGTTGATACACCCAGACACCACTTTTTCATTAGGGCAACACATTAGGGTAAAGTAAAAAGAAGAAAAGGCAGTCACATTTCGCGAACGTCTAAACGTTCTTCGGATATAGGCGCGATCCCCCATACATTAATAAATACTACACAATTACAAAAGATAACACATCGTAAAATGCTTTTCGAGAGTCGGCAGAGTCCACTTATCTCCGTTGTATGGCGATCTGTGAGGCTCTACTCGACAAAGAAGAAGTCGGCATCCTCCAGCAAGTGGCTCAACAGACAGAACAACGACAAGTACACTAGAGCTGCCAAGTTTGAAGATTACAAGTCCAGGGCTGCGTATAAATTACAACAGATTGATGATAAATTCCACTTGTTCAAGCCTGGTCAGTCTGTTGTGGACCTTGGATTTGCTCCAGGTGCCTGGACCCAAGTAGCTGTGGAGAGAACAACACCCAATGGACGTATCTTGGGAGTTGATATCATTCCAGCACAACCCCCAAAAGGTGCTTCGTCTCTCCAGGCAAACATTCTGAGCAAGAGAACACACTCATTGATCCAGGAACACTTCCATATCCACGAGAAAATCGCTGATGACTCAATTGATCGGGAGAGTTACATCTCCAAGGAGTTTTCTGATCCTATGGAGGTGGAGAATGTGTCATTATTAGAGAAGGAGAAGATGCCTGTTGATCTGATATTGAGCGATATGTATGCACCTGTCATCCCACCAACGCGATATTGGAACAACACGACTAATTCAGCATATGACAGGATGCTCAATACGAGTGGGATAAGTGTTAAGGATCACTCTGGAAGTATAGTGAGTATTTCATAATTTTTTTCTTCTTGATTGGTGTGTTTGTTTTTTTTTTGACTAACTCGATATATTCAGGACTTGTGTGATGCTGCTCTGATTCTGGCCATTGACATCTTGAAGCCAGGAGGATCTTTCACCTGTAAATTCTACACGGGATCAGAGGATAAGGATTTGGAAAAGAGGTTGAAAAGGGTATTTACTAGAGTTGTGAGGTTTAAACCCGATGCTTGTCGACCAGAATCCAAAGAGTGTTACTTTGTGGCATTTCAAAAGAAGAAGAACGTTGATAAGATGGAAGTCTTTAGCTGATGAATAACGATATAAATGAATAAATGATCTGTATATATATATATATTAGACACTAGTTTATAAGGGGTAATCCAGCAGTGCTCATAACCATTTCCATACATCCAAACACCTCCATTCCCACATTAAGAAGAGATCACACTATTTAACCAGATGTAAAACACATACAAACACCTATAAACACCTATTAACTCTTACAAAAACACATCATAATGAACCACCACCAGCCTCGAAACAACCTTTGGAACAAGATGCGCACATCAACAAAGCAACTCTCGTCGTCGTTATCCAACTTATCTTTACGGACAGAACACGATGGAGATAGTGACGACTCTACGCTGATTCACAAGGCGCTGGTGAACCGCTACCTGAGATCCCAGGAGCCATTCCCCGATTGGCTGGGTGTGCCACAGCAGGAACAACAACAGATACAACAACGGCCACAGCCACAACAGCGGACGTACTCAGCACCAACTTCGTCAACTTCATCTGTTGCTGACAAGTACAAAAGAGCACCGGCTTCAAGCGCAATCAAAGACATCTACAACCGCAATCCCACGGCTCAGCAACAACAACAACAACACTCTGCTCCTGTTTCACAGTCGAGGTGGGGCCAGGCAACAAACCAGGGAACACCAGCACCGACTCAGAGTGAAGGCCGTTCAGCAATGAGGGACAGACTCAAGAGAAACAACTATCGCTCTGACTTTGGGTTGTGAAGATGCCCAAAAAGATTTGGAGGTGTGGTCTAAGGTAAATATATACACACTATACCCTAACTTCAATTATATCAGTACACTTGCAATCTTTTAAGAAATGCTACGCTTTTATCAGTGTTTTTGCGGAGATGTAAGGCGGGATTGGCTTCCCGCATCGACATTTATAATCCCCCTCACTACGCTTAATCAACACTTTACAATTCACTCTTCAAAAGAGTTCCCAACCAATCAAAAATGGGTGGAAAGCTACGAATTGCAGTCGACAGAGGCGGGACCTTCACCGATTGTGTTGCCAATCTCAATGGAGAAAACACAGTGGTCAAACTACTTTCGGTGGACCCAGCCAACTACAACGATGCCCCATTAGAAGGCATCCGCAGGCTTCTTGAACTCCACACGGGGAAAGAAATCCCAAGAGGGGCTCCATTGGACACTTCGGCAGTTGAGAGTATCAGAATGGGTACTACAGTTGCAACAAACGCACTGTTGGAACGGAAAGGTGAGAGATGTGCCCTGTTGACGACAAAGGGCTTCCGAGACTGTCTTGTCATTGGAGACCAAACACGTCCTCGAATCTTTGATCTGCGCATCGAGAAACCAGGGTTACTCTACGAGACGGTTGTCGAAGTGGACGAGCGTGTGACACTCGAGGACTACTCCGAGAACCCGGAGCTCAATGTGACTGCTGTTGGAGAAGAAGGCCTTGTGAAGGGGCTCTCGGGAGAAACGGTCAGGATTCTTAAAGAACCTGATCTCGCTGCTGTCGAGTCAACACTGCGTGTTTTGTACGCTTCTGGTATCAGATCTGTCGGTGTTGCGCTGCTTCATTCCTACACGTTCCCACTTCATGAACAAATGATCGGTGCTATTGCTGAGAAGGTGGGCTTCACTCACGTTTCTCTCTCTTCTTCGCTTTCTCCAATGGTGAAGCTTGTTCCTCGTGCCAATTCCGCCATTGCAGACGCCTATCTGACTCCGGAAATCAAGAAGTACCTCGCTGGATTCACCGCAGGGCTGGCCAATGAGGCCAAGATCGAGTTCATGAAGTCTGACGGTGGACTTGTGGATGCTTCCAAGTTCTCCGGGCTCGCTGCTATCCTGTCAGGCCCTGCTGGTGGAGTCGTGGGGTACTCTGCAACTTGCTACGATCCAAAGAACGGTATTGGGCTCATTGGGTTTGATATGGGTGGAACTTCCACAGACGTTTCCCGATATGGTGGTTCTTTCGAGCATGTCTTTGAGACTACAACTGCTGGAGTCACAGTCCAAGCTCCTCAACTAGACATTAACACAGTGGCTGCTGGAGGTGGGTCTAGACTCTTTTGGAAAAACGGGCTGTTCGTCGTTGGTCCTGAATCTGCTTCGTCTCATCCCGGTCCTTCTTGTTATAGAAAAGGTGGTCCATTGACCGTCACTGATGCCAATTTGATGTTAGGAAGACTCGTTCCTGAATTCTTCCCCAAGATCTTTGGGCCAGATGAAGACGAATCACTAGATGAAAACGTCACAAAGAAGAACTTTGAACAACTCACCGCCCAAATCAACGCTGAATTAGGAAAGTCATTGACGGCCGAAGAAGTGGCATATGGGTTCATCAAAGTCGCCAATGAGACAATGGCGAGACCAATAAGACAACTCACAGAAGCTAAAGGACATGCTGCTTCTCAACATAGATTAGTCACTTTTGGAGGAGCTGGTGGACAACACGCCGTTGCAGTTGCCGAATCGTTGGGAATTGACACTGTTCTGGCACATAGATTCTCTTCTGTTCTCTCTGCTTATGGTATTCTCCTTGCTGATGTGGTGGAAGAGGTCCAAGAGCCGTGTGCATTAGTTCTCAATACTGAGAATGGGGGTGCTATTGAAGCCAGATTCGATGCGCTGATTAGCGGTGCTACAGAGAAGCTCGTTTCTCATGGCTTTGAACAGAAGGATCTGCAGTTTGAAAAGTTCCTGAATCTCAGATTCAGAGGAATGGAGACACCTCTGATGGTGGCTGAAAGCGCTGTGGGTTTTGCTGATGAGTTTTTGTCTTTACACAAGAGAGAGTTTGGTTTTGTGTTTGATGATAAGGACATCTTGGTTGACGATGTAAGAGTTCGTGCTATTGGAAACTCACACAGAAGTGTTGGTGTTTCTGTTGATGAAGAGTTAGCTTCTGTTGAAGTTTCCACCGTGGACACCTCCAAGGCTCACTTCACCAAACAGGTCTACTTTGAATCCGGATCTGTGACTACACCAGTTTTCCGCATTGAAGATCTTTCTATTGGTGACAAGGTACTTGGCCCGGCAATTCTTGCTGATGGAACACAGACTAATGTCATCCCACCAAACGCAGCTGCAACTGTTCTCTCTCAACACGTCTTCATCAAACTCCAACACTCTCACGCTTCTGAGACAGACAGTTCGACCATCGACCCTGTTCTTCTATCAATCTTCTCTCATCGCTTCATGGACATTGCAGAACAGATGGGAACACAACTCCGTAAGACTTCTGTTTCCACAAATGTGAAAGAACGTCTGGATTTCTCATGTGCACTGTTTGATGCTGATGGTCAACTTGTTGCCAATGCTCCACACGTTCCTGTTCATCTTGGCTCCATGTCTACTGCGATCAAAGCACAGGCCAAATTGTGGAAGGACAAACTCCAGCCAGGTGATGTTATTGTGTCTAATCATCCCGAGGTTGGAGGGACTCATCTTCCTGATATTACGGTCATCACACCTTCTTTCAAAGATGGCAAGATCATCTTCTATGTTGCATCCAGAGCTCATCATGCCGATATTGGTGGTACACTTCCAGGATCGATGCCTCCAAACTCCAAAGAGTTGTATGAGGAAGGTGCAGCAATTTACTCTGAATTGTTGGTATCTCAGGGCAAGTTTAACGAGGAACGTATTATTGAGCTGTTGCTTCACAAGCCTGCTTCATATCCTGGATGTTCAGGTACGAGAAGACTCAGTGACAACCTCAGTGATCTCAAATCCCAGATCAGTGCTAATCAAAGGGGAATCCAACTCATTGGCCGTCTTGTGAGTGAATTCAGTTTGGAGGTGATTTGGAAATACATGGAGGCCATCCAGGACAACGCTGCTGTGACTGTTCAGAAACGTTTGATGGAACTGAGAGACAAGTATGGCTCCCACTTTGAATGTCAAGACTTTATGGATGATGGTTCATGTATTCGTCTCAGTGTAACATTGGGACCAGAGGGTAACATTTTTGATTTCACTGGTTCTTCACCTCAAATGTATGGAAATCTCAATGCGCCTGAAGCAATCACAAATTCTGCACTTCTTTACTGTCTTCGTTGTCTTGTCAATGACAACATTCCGCTCAACCAGGGTTGTCTACGTCCAGTTGAAGTGATCATCCCAAAAGGATCCATTCTTTCTCCACTCAAGGGTGCTGCTGTTGTTGGAGGAAACGTCATGACCTCTCAAAGAGTCACAGATGTCATTCTCAAAGCTTTTAGGATTCAGGCTGATTCTCAAGGTGATTGTAACAATTTAACATTTGGCACAGGTGGTAATGACACTGGGAAATACGTTCAGGGATTCGGATACTACGAGACTATTGGTGGTGGACATGGTGCTGGAGATGGATGGAATGGTGTCTCTGGAGTGCATACGAACATGACCAACACAAGAATGACGGATGTCGAAGTGTTTGAAAGACGATACCCAGTTATTCTAAGAGAGTACTCCATCAGAGCCGGGTCCGGAGGTGAGGGAAACTACAAGGGAGGAGATGGAGTCGTCAGAGATATCGAATTCAGAGCACCAGTCAAGTGTTCCATTCTCAGTGAGAGAAGAGTCGTGGCTCCACACGGAATTGAAGGTGGTGAGGATGCACAGAGAGGAGAGAACTTGTGGATCAGAAAAGACGGTCACGTGATCAACATTGGAGGTAAAAATACCGTTTCAATGGCTGTTGGCGATAGAATTGTTATCAAAACTCCTGGAGGAGGAGGCTATGGTTATGTGAGATAATGTCATAGTTCATTTTCTTGTTTGCGTTGCACATAGCTTGCCATATAGCTTGCTGTTGTGCACATAGCAATTCCACCTGGATGTGTCTATATAAAGACTAGGGGGGTAATCTTTGCCCCCACCCCCTCTTCTAGCCAAAAGCAACGACCCAAATTCAAGAAAAGAAAAATGGACAAGTTTAACGAACTCAAGAAGGACCCATCTCAGGCTGTTGACATGATGAAGAAGGAGTTTGGCGGCGACGGCTCCAAGAACGTGGGTGGCTCTGCTGGTGGGACCAGCACATCCAAGATTGGTGGCGAGAACACTGACAAGCTAATGGACCAGGCCAAGGAGATGTACCAGAAATACTCCAAGGACCAGTGAATTATTTTTTTTCTTTTGTTTTATAATTTTGGAATTGATGCACCCGGCTTTGTTACTTTTGAGTAGATATGTCGCTTATACAAGTCTATTCAGAGTCCTAAGATCATCTCAGATCGGCTAAAGAAAGAAGCAATCCTAATTTTGTATTTCTAGCCCTCCCCTTTGACTTTCGTACCTTCATTGCATCCTCGATGATTCAATCCACTCAGCCTTGTGAACATACAATTGCTCGTTTCACTATACGCTGAGAAAAGAGAGAGCAATGGTGTTGCCCCTAGTGCCATGTGGTAATGGGGTGTGCCCCTAAGAGAGTCCCCCCCCCTTGTACCCTCTCCCCCCTTTCTCGATTCACCTCCCAAAACCGAGACACCCGTCTCGAGGTGTCCTTAGCAAGCAACTAAGTGATCTGTGTGTATATAAGAGGTATGTTTCTCCTCTCTCAGTTTGTCAATTTCTCTCTCTTTCCCCCCATATACAAAACACTTCAAAAATGTCCGGATTCATTGACAAGATCGCTAACAAGATGCAAGGTAACCACGACGACGACCAGGACCAGGGCAACATGCAGCAGCACCAGCAGGGCTCTTCCCGTGGCTCTCGTGCTGGCCAGCAGAACCTCGGCTCTCGTGACCAGCAGTTTTCGACACAGGATGACTCGCAGTTTGGCTCCTCTCGCCAGGGAATGCAGCAGCAGCAGCAGGGCATGCAAGGGGAGACGATGATGGGTGGTGGCTCTGGTAAGTACCAGAGCTCGTCTGGCCGCTCGGGTATGGGCTCCTCCAACCGTGCTGGAATGGGTGACGACGATGACTTTAACCAAGGAAGCGGTCGTCAGACTAGATCCCAGGCTGGCCAGATGGGCCAGGGCCACAACCAGGGCACGTTCTCTCAGCAGGCTGAAGACATGGGAAGACAGGGGTTTGACAGGGGCGTTGAAGAGGGACAGAAGTATGTCAACCGTAACCTCTGAATAAGCTGATTTTTTGAGGTTCCCCCTTTTTTTTGAGCTGAGTCTGATCACCTCTAGCTCTTATCTTTTTTGGTTTCTTATGAACAGATACGAATTCGTCAAGTTTAATGTAGAGAGAGAGAAGCTTTCAAATCTGGGGTAACTCCGCGACTTCGGATATTTAAACCCGAAATCACCGAGCTACACTTGTAAAGAAGAATAATCGAATCAAAACAAAAAAAACAGTTTAAAAATCGTTTCTTCTCTCGCCATACTCAGATCTCTGGCTATAAGTGTCATCTCTGGATCTGTTGGAGTCAGATTTGGAGCCATAAGAGTCAGAGTTGTCTCTAGAGCCATAAGACTCCTGATCTTTCTTCATAGAACCATATGAGTTGTTGTCATCTCTGTTGCCATAAGACTGGAAATTATCTCCAGAGTTGTATGATCTAGAGTTGTCCCTAGAACCATACGAGTCAGAGTTGTCTCTCTTGGATCCATAAGAGTTGTCAGAGCCTCTGTTGGAAGAATAATCAGAGTCTCTATTAGAAGATCCATATGACTTCTTGTCATTATCATCATATGAAGTTCCATAAGACTTTCTGTCATCTTTGGAACCATAGATATCGGAATCTCTGTTGGAATTGTAGTTGTCAGAACCATAAGATTTCTTGTTGTCATCATCTCTGGAACCATAAGACTTTTCATCTCTATTAGAACGAGAGTCATTGTCATCATCCTTCTTGGAGGAATTATCACCATCTCTAGAAGACTTGGACAACTGATCCTTCACAAAACCCTGAGCCTTGTCAAAGTTGTCTTTTCCATTGTCGTCTTTGTCACCTCTCAATTTGTCAAGGAAGCTCATATTTGTATAATAATAACAAGAGAAACAGAGGATGGGAAGACAGAAATGGGGGAAAATCACCACCCCTTTTTATACCCCTTCAAAAGATGTGGAACAACTGAAATTCATCTCTCTTTTTGTATGCACATCAAAGCGGATCGAATTCCAGGGAAATCTGGTGGGGAGTTTATTTTGTATAATTAATCAATTCGTTAGAGTCAAGATATATTTAAACAAAGTATTTTAATAGCAGATATCACATATTGGATCCTTTTATAACTCTTTTTAAGGATTCCAAAGATGTTATTAAAAGGGTGTTTCAGATATTTATTCGAGAGAAGCAAAAGGCAATGTTATTGTGGAATTTCACCTCCTTCCCACAGAATGGCCTTGTGTTTATCCTGGAAATTTCTAATAATATGACATATTATATTCTCAACCATCTTATTATTGTCACCTCAACTAATTCTAAGATATCAATCAATTAGAAGAAATATTAGTTTTGCTGGGGGTTTCAGTCCAAATTAAGCGCCAATGCCCCTGAAACGAGAATCTCCTAGAGATTCTGACGTCTGACGTATTCTCTTGACAGTTTTTTTAAAGGGATTATTTAGCAATTATGTGCTTTGCAAGATTCAGTATATGTCTTTTCTTCTTATTTAATAGTATAGTATTTATCTTGTATTAATATTTGGTTTTTTTATAGAAATTTCAGAATCCAGAAATATAACAGAGTGACAGTCTATATATCTAAAGCACCTCAAATGATACCAAGTTCACTACAACAAAATCTTGCTTTTTTTCTTATCAAATCATTCTAAGGCATAAATAAGTTATAAACATTTATAAACCGATATATAACTTCTTAGAAACAAAAGAACTTTGATCAACTTAAAAACAGGATGGGTGTGTGTGAAGGTGGTGTCTGGATGTCTTATTGTGATCATATATATATATGACTTTTTATATATATATAGAGTTATTCTCGTGTATTAGCGAGTCAATCTTAGCAATTCAAAGAGTTTGTATAGAATTATTATCACAACTTTGCATTCATTTTCTTCACCACCGCTCCAAAGAACTTTTTAAATTCTGGTGCTGCAATCAATTCAGAATTATCTTTAGCAACTGAATCCAATCCATTCTTTACCAAATCACTATTGACATTCATCTGTTCCAAATGTTTCTTTGTACCAACCAAAGCAGGAATATATTTCTTACTCATTATCTCAGCCAAATTGAATGCTCTTTTTAGTGCATCATCTTTTGTTTCAAAGACATCACTAACGATTCCCAATTGTTTAGCAAGTGATCCATCAAATACATCACCTGTTAATGCCAATTCGTTAATCTTTGATACATTCCCCACGATACAACTAAGTCTTTGAAGACTTCCAATATCGGCCATTATCCCAATATCAATTTCTTTGATGGAGAATTTGGTGGTTTGGGTACATAGTCTTATGGTTGTAGCTGATAAGATATCCAATGCTAAACCAAAGGAAACACCATGAGCAACTCCAATTACTGGTTTTTGGATATCAATAGGGGAATTGATACATTTTTGGAATCGTTTCACTAGTGTCTCATCAGCAGCACCATTTTTCAACAATAGAGGAATAGATTCTTTCAAATGAAGTCCAGAACTAAAATGTTTACCAACACCACTAAGAACAATCACACGAATTGAATCATCATCGTTTAAAGTGTGAAGAAGATGATAGTATTGTTCCCATGTATCTGGACCGAATGCGTTGATGAACTTTGGACGGTTGAACTCAACGTGGATGATAAAAGGGGCAACAGTAGAAACTTTGAAGTGTGTGAATTTGGTGTATTTGGACATGTCTTCCTCTTTTTGTTTTCTTTTAGAATAAATCGAGTAAAAGAGAGAGAGGTATTTATATATATATATATATATATATATATAGTGTGGGGAAAAAGCCGAGGTTTGTTCGCGGAGGGGAAGAGAGAGATGAGCTTACAATATATATTAAGAAAATGAAAGAAAAAAAGGGGGTCATTAATAAAGGGGGTTATCTCTTTTGTTCATATGGCTTCTATTATTCTCACGTGATCCACACCCAAAAGAAGAACAAGCCCAACATCACAAAGAAGATTGCCCATACTTTAAGTGGGATCCCCGTCTTTTGAGCCACAACCAACATCCTATTCATCGTTCTCTTCATTGTTGTTCTCACTTTACCAAACTGATCATCCAATTCATTCAACGTTTGATTGGACCTGTTGATTTCCACCCCCATCATCTCCGCCAATCCTCTCAGTTGACCAACTTTACCAAACATTGTAGAAACTTGATCTTCTGATTGTGATTCCATAGCCGCAATTTCAGAAGCACTTAGATCACGTTGTGGTTGTTTGTCATAGGGAGAATGTACACGTTGTGGTTGGTCAAACAGCGCAGTCCGTTGGCGATTTGAGTGTCTGGACATTTTCTTTTATATATATATAGATATATATATATAAATGTTTGTGTTTATTGTGTTGTTGACGTGTGATCTTTTCGTGTGATTATGTAATCATATGATTACATAATCAATATATATATATATATATATATATATATATATATCTCTTAATCATTGCAATAGTATATATGTAATAAATAATGTTTCACTCAAAGTCCCCACTATTGGAATCCGAATAGAGCTGTTCCTGCTCTGCAGAAATCTCGAGTCCTTCCAATTCAGCAACACAATATTCCACTGCTTTTCTCATAATTTCTCTATCCACCTCTTTACCAACAAAACTAATTGTAGTAAAACCTTGACCCATGTGTGGATAACTCCCAATCTTCACATTTCCACTTGCCTCGTTCTGTAATTTGGAAAGATGTGGTGCAATCACAGATTCACGTAGATATGTCTTGACAAAGAATCGAATGAATTCATCTTTTGCAATGTTTAACCCAGAAAGTAAACCTGTAAGCATCGTTTCAAACAATTGTGGAACACCAGGAAGTATATAAACTTTCTCTTTAATTCCAACAACGGGGACCCATAAATCATCTCTTGTATATGTAATATCAACACAATCTCCATATGGAAGAGTAGCCATTCTTAATTGTGCAATACGTGCTGGACCTTTCAAGTTTTTATCTTTACCCATTTCTTCCATCTTTATCTTTGTCTCTTCATGGAGTTTCAAATCAAGTCCATATGCTTTTGCAATGGATTCATAAGTGATATCATCATGTGTTGGTCCAATACCACCACTTGTAACAATCAAATCTGAATCATCCAAATATTTGAGTCCATTAATGATTTCATATTCATCATCTGGGACAACAAGGATCTTCTTGACGGGGATTCCGAGGGAGAAAAGAGATTGTGCAAAGAAACGAGAATTGGTATCATTGATCTTTCCATTAAGAACTTCATCTCCAATCACCTATATATATGTGTGTTAACACAGAAAAATTCAAAAAAAGAAGATGACTTCAACATACAAGCATTGATGCACTCTTTACAACACGCTTCAATGTTGACATTTTGCGTATTGTTGAACCAATTGAAAGCATAAATGTTTGTGTGTTGTGTGGGGTGATTGTGCAACAAAAAGAGGGGGTGACACAAAGAAATAAAAAAATAAAAACTGGAGAATTCGCGAATTTTCTCGAATATTTCCATATTTAGTAATTTTCGCGAAAGTATGGAAATTTTCCAAATTATTAAAGCCTTTGCATCTCTCTCTTTGTCTTTGTCTTTTGAATTTGTACTACACCTTTTAAAAAACATGTCAGTTCCATCTTCATTTGACCCTGAAAAGGCTGAGAACCTCGAGGACATTGAGAAGCAGTTTGCAGTGAAGGCCGTTCACCAGGCCGAGACCTACTGGGGTTTATTGGAACGTATTCCTGGTACTAAACTCAAACTCACAAAGCATGATGATGATATTTATGATGCTCTAATGCTTGATTTCCCAGAATATAAAGATTCACAGTTTGCCAAGAAAGTGGATGAGGAATGGATGAAATCTGCATTGGGTAAAGAACGTTGGAGAAAGTTTTGTGAAAGATTTAACCAGATTGAAGATTATAACTTTGGTACACTTCTTAGAACGGATTCTGATTCTGAATATGGAATGGATACAACCATTTTTGTTGTGAGAATCCAATTCTATGCAATTGAGATTGTGAGAAACAGGGCCGGTATGAACGATTGGGTGTCAAAGAAGTAGTGAAATTGTTTTTTTGTCCGTTAACGTATATTGCATGACTTTTATGATGTTTTGTAGGCTTTTGTAAAAAGGCTTTAGGATATATATATATATATATATATAGATCAGTGCTTGTGGTTGTGCACAGTTCCATCAGCATGGGAGTGAGAGTGTTGTGGCTCTTCTTTAGCCTCCTCAGCTTCAACTGGGGTCTCCTCAACTTCCTCTGGTGCCGGCTTCTCACCCACATATTCAACATGAACTTGTCTCAAGTTATCCACTTGGGCCATGAGCTGTTTCTTCAAGTGGTGCGAGACAATCTCAAACTCGTTAATGTCCAGCACGTTATCCCATCTTTGCAATGGGGCCTCGAGAACGATCTTTGCTTGCATGTTTGGTCCAGACGTAAGAATCAAGAGTTCTTTAACTGCATATGGCTTCTTTGCATTGTTGTTTGAAAGCATCTTGGAAAGCAAATCTTGAAGTTTGGTGTTCACTTCAATATAACGTTCATCCGATGCTGGAACGGATCTATCAATGAGTTCATTAACAGCAACAGACATTCCTTTGAATCCAGCCTTGATGACAAGTCCGGAAACAAGCAAACCACCAACGGCATCCAATGAAGTAATACCGAGGAAATGACCCGAAGTGATTGTCACAAGTGCAACGAGTGAAGTCAACGAATCAACACGATGATGCCATGCATTTGCCAACAAGACTTTTGAATTTGTTTGTTTTGCAACTTTAGAAGTTGCTCTAAAGATCCATTCTTTAGCCACAATAGAAGCACCTGCAACCCATGCGGCATTGACATTTGTTAAATCGGAGGCACCGTGAGAATGGGAATGTCCATGACCTCCTCCCAAATGGATATGATAAGCATTCAACGTATCAAACACCGCGTGAGGAACAACTGGACCGACAATAGATACCAACGAAGCCCAACCAATCGACAATCCGGCAGTGGTGAGGATCGTGGACACAGCCAGTGAGCCCACGGTCTCGATCTTGCCGTAACCAAAGGGAAACTCGTGATTTGGGCCCCTTGCCGAAAGTCCAACAGTTCCCAATGTCAATAGATCAGATACCAAATCGGAAATAGCATGGACGGAATCGGCCATGAGGGCTTGGGAATGGAATACAACACCACCAGTAAACTTCCCCAATGCCATTCCAACGTTGATCATCAATCCGATCCAAGTAATACGCACACCGGGGTTATTGAAGAATGCTTTTCTGTCAAGAACAAGTAATTTGTTCGGACCATGAGAATGGTTATGATCGTGGAACACCTCGCCAAACGTAAAGACGTCGTTCTGCTCCGTCTCGGACTCACGCAGGTGCACGTGATCGTGGTCGTTGAGATCATCAAAGGCCCCATCATGGGAATGTGAGTGTGAGTGTGAAGAGTGGTTATCAATCTTCTTCTCTTCTTCTTTCACCTTGGCCAAAAGCGGTTGTGTCCAGTGGAGGGAACGCTGGAAAGACCGGCACATCAACGGCTGTTGTTGACGGAGGAGGAGAGACGTTGCCGCTCTGGCCGGTGGGAACAGCCTGAGGTGAAGCATCCTTTGTATTTGTTAATTGAATTTGTATTGAAAGTTAAAAGAAGAAACAAAAAATGTTGCGTGGGTCTTTTTTTGCGGAGTTGGACGAAGGAGGAAGAATCGGGGAAAAAGTCTCGGAGTTACGCAATTTTTTGTGATCATTGAGGGGCATTTTTAGTGGGGTTTTTGTGGAGTTTTACCCTTTCTTATCACTTTTATTCTTTTATGATATATCTTTTCCATGACTGTGTTTTTTGTTGTATATCATTATATATAACCATCATTGTATATAGTCACACACAAACAGACAAAAACTATTTCTATATTAAACTCCCATTCCATTTCTTCAATATATATTGGGGTGCTACAAAAAAAAGTGTGGAGTCCGACATTCTTTTTTTTTTTTATTCAGTTCAACAAACAACTTTCTCTCCTTATTCAAACCCCCTGAATAACAACAGTGTCCTTTTTCTCTTCAATATTAATGACACCCCCATTAGTTAAAGCCTCGTGTATGCTCATTGTGCTCACCTCGTTAGAAGCGGGAATCTCTGGTTTGACATTTGTAGTCTCTTCTTTCTCTTCTTTCTTCTCCTCTTGGACTTGACCTTCCCCTTCCCCTTCCCCTAGACTAGCACTCCTTACTGGCTGAATAATTGGTATCTTCACCAGTTTGGGCATACCATCCAATGCAGGTGTATTGCTCTCGCTCTTGACATCTTCCATATTGTTATTCATCGAGGAGGAGGAGGAGAAGGAGGAGTTGAGTTCATCTTTAACTTTTGCAACTCTTCTCTTCTTCGTCTTACTTCCAGCCTCAATGATAGGTGGTGGTCCATCTCCATATGGTTCCAATTTCCACACAAGTTGTCTCAACTGATTGTATTCCTGTGCAAGTAGTACACTGGCACCTTCCAGTTTCCGTAGATAGAACTTGAGCATTGGGAGATTGTCCCCGACAATAACACCATTCTCCCAAGGTAATACATCTTTCAAATATTTGCGGAATGCCTCTGCTTCGATCCAAATTGAATAAACCAAACTTAATTCATTAGGTGCAAGTTTCAACATGGCACCTTCTTCCAATAATTGTTGTAATTCTTCAACTCTCGGAGTGTTATATTCCTTTGGAATCTCCAAATGGAAATCACATAATGGACAGATGTAATTATCAACTTCTTTACTCTTCCCACGAGTAAATTTGAGACATTTGCAATGATACCATTCCAAACACTTTTCACAACAAATCATTGTTCCACTTTCTGGACGACGACAGAAACAAAAGATTGTATGGTCTTCATCTTTTCTTTGTGAATCATATCTATCACTGATTGCAAATGCATACATAATCTTCTCGTTAAGAGTCGTAAGGTGTGTCTTAAGCAAATGGATTGGAGCATTCACTTTACCAAAGATCTTTTTGGCCTTCTTTTGCCACATTTCAACATCTATGAGACATTCATGAAGTTCAGAGAAAACTTGTACAGAAGAAGGTGTGTTTCCCGAATATTCTTGTGATTTCTCATAAAGTTCTTTAACTTGATGATGATCAGGTCTTCGATCTTTCTCTCCACCAGAATATTTGCAAAGTAATTTTTCATATGAAGATTGATCAAATGTCGAAAGTCCCTTTTGGGAAATCACTTGTTTCAATTTATCACTCTCTTCTTGTCCACGTAAGATTTGACTAGATATCTGAGTCAAAACACCAAGTGCTTCAATTTGTCTCTCTTGTGTATCTTTCAACTTGGCTGCAACAGATTCACGAAGTGGTAATCCTTCAGTAGACTCCAATAAAGATGTCAACATATCCAATGGCAAATTATCAGAAGATAAATCAGCAATTGCTTTAGCCGACCAATGTTTCCCCTGATTGATCTTTTCTTTCAACTGATCAAAATAGACAGCATCATTCACACCACAAACATCATACCCCTTTTGTAAAAGATCAATAGCTTTTTCCAAACTCGTTGGTGTTTTCATGAATAAATCATATTCAGATATCCATTCCCATCTTGCAACAACACGTTCAAGCATCTCAACAGTTTTCAACTTCACACCAAAAGATTTACCCAAATCAATAATTTCTGCAAAATCAGCACTGTTATGTCCACTCTGAATCAAAAATGAACGAGCATTTATCTCAAATGATTGGATTTCAGAAGAAAGTTCAACCATTTGTTCCACTTCTGGTGTCAAGAATGTCAATTCAGGAATTTTGTCAACCAATCTTTCCAAAACTTCGAATTCAACTTGTTTATTCTCATCTTCTTCAACTTCTTCCTTAACTTGTCTTCTATTCCTTATGCGATTTTTCTGTTTGGCATTGAGAACTTCTTGTGCTTTTTCAATCCAATCATTAGCAAATTCCAAATATTCACCAAGTGCAATAGCTTCTGGAATTCCACCAGAAATACGTTCACTTTCACCATGTAATGTCTTGAGTGCTTTGAGTGTTGGTAATTCTTCACGATCAATCAACGAATAGAATTTTGTTACCCATTCATTTGGGGTTTGTGAAAGTGCAATTAATGTCCTTTGTAACGTTCGAAGTTTGTCATCTGTGTAAACGATATGAATTTCTGTTTTGAATCCAGTGATTAAGTCTTGTAAAGAACCACGTAAAACACGACGTGGATCAAGGATAAATGTATCATTGTTTGACTTCAGAACGATTTTCGTAGGGAAGGAATTTGCCAAAGAATCATCACATATATAATCGAATTTGTTTGTGATGAATTTTGTTGAACTTCCAAGTATTGATTTTAATTCTGAACGAAGTTGAATTTCTGATTGTACGAATTGATCGAAATGTGGTTGTACCAACTTTAACAAATCTGTATCTCGTGATTCTTCAACAATATTTGTTATGAGTTGATGATATGAGAATGCTGGCATGATTCCTTGTTTCCATAACCACATTTCTGCTTCGAGTCCAATATCAAGCCAAGAAAGAGGTGCAAATGTCACTGATTCACTTAAAGAAACACCAAGTGATACTGTAGAACTGTATGAACGAGGCCATTTGATGATGATCTCACCTTGGTTTTGCACAGCACACTGTACAGAGATACCACATTTTTGTAACATCTTTGGACTTAGTAAAAGGTCCGAACTGAATCTTAAGAGACTTGGTTTATGTTCATAAAGCTTGTGGAAAGCAGGATTTGTTGAAGGAGCACGAATGTCAAATTGATCATCTTGTTGAATTCCTTCGAGGATATCCATTGCGATGACATCGGTAAGTTCACTTACAGAATCGTCTCTGCTACCTAACCGGTTTGTATACTCTGTCAAACATCGGGAAAGGGCATCTTCATAACAGATTCTGTCCTCGGGTGAGATGAAATACCACATCCGAGACTGTCCTTTGTGGTTGATGTCAGCTTTATAGAGGAAATGGTCTTCTGCGTGGTATGATTGAACAGAGAATAGAGAACTGACATGAAGTTGAGGCTTTGTGAGTTGTTCAAGATCACTGCTGAGATATCTCAACAAACCTTTTTCGTGGAGTGGGATGTTGTTGAAGTTCCAAGGATCCAGTATTTCCTCTTTGGAAGCACCACCACCACCTTCTTGATCCGAAAGTCTTGCAAACCCTGATCCAAATATACTTGAAGGAAGGTTGTGTGCTGTCTGAGCCTTGACACCTTTCTTCTCTTTGAGCTGTTGCCAAAACCTTGAAGCCAGCTTTTCCGGGTCTGTGACCTCTTCTTCACCATACTGTTCCAGAGCCCGAACATGTGTCTCGTAGAAGGCCTCAAAGCTCGTCAGCTTGGAATACTCGGAAGCAGGGAAGGGATAGTCGAGCACTTCGATTCCCCTGTGCCAGAAGCTGAGATCATCGAATATTGACGGATCCGCGTCCTGATCTTCTGCAAAAGTGTCCATATTTGACCTGAAACCTTTAGCCTTGAGGATATCTCGTTGTCTCAAAAAGACGTTTCTCGAGTTGGAAACGAACGAAATCTGTTCCGGGTCGAGTTTTGTGCGTAATACTCCAGTGTGCTCAAACTTTTGTCTCTTGATGGACTTTTCATGGTGTTGTTGTTCTCCTTCTTCTTCTCCCATGGGACGCTTGTTCTCATCGTTGATGTTTTGTCCCGGTGAAGTTGACTTCTCTTCCAGGTGTTTGTCATAGTCTGACAACACTTTGAGGTATGCAACTTTCAGAGAAGTGGATAAAGAGGTCATCGTCCTTCCAATATACCCCAGTTCACGGCCTATCTGTGCCCATTGCTTCTTGGAACATACAGTAGCAAAGCCACCCTTGGCATGGACAGAGGTGCGCAGCTTGTAAAGGTCCACAATACGCTTATCAATCGAAGGAAGCCTGGCCAACGGTGTCCCCTGGGCATGATGGAATGCCAATAAATCCCTGTAGAAGGCCACTTTTTCATCGTTGTCCTCAGCAGCATGGGCTTGAATGATTGGACGGAAGGTGAGTCTCGAACCAATCGTTGAAGATGTCCATTTCTTTGGAGGGATTACTTTGACGGCTCCGTGCTTTTGGCCTAATGCTGATAACGACTCCACAAACTTCATTGGGTCGGCAAACTCTTCGATAGTTGGACAAACCGTGGGCACTTGACAAAGTGTATCTGTCTCATCTTGGTGTTGTACTTCTTCTTGTTCCATCATCTCCTTCATGGGCTCATCCAAGGAGCCGAGGTCGACAGAGTCTGTCTCTATGGGAACTGCCATGACGGGATTCACAAAAAGACTCGGGCTTTTGATCCCTTTTCCCGGAGTTGAAAGCAAAAAGGGATTCAAGAAATTCCCTGCAAAACTTTGAAGGGCTGATCCCCTTCCATGTCCATTCATTAATGTGTGCTATATGGTGTTGTATTCCAGATATTATGGTATAGAAACCAACCTATACCATCAATTAATACACAATAAGTTGATATATCCAGTAATATAAACACTTGAGCTAACAAACTTTATGGATTAATTCACAATAATGGTGAAATATTTCGCACCTCACAAGAGAGCATGGTCACGTGGCTGTTAATATCCGAGGGACATTGTACCAGAATACCGAGGGTATCTGTTGTTTCCTCATTCTCTGATAAGTACTTCTGTCTCTTTCTTTCTCTATATAACACTTTTCGGAACAGATAAAACAGAGATAAACAATGAGTTCAGCCAGTAAGAAGAAGCTTTTGTTGATGGTGAGTGTTTATATCTTTTGTCTATATGAGTAACTTACTAACACACAAACAGGGACGCAGTGGCTCTGGTAAATCTTCAATGCGTTCCATCATCTTCTCCAACTATTCTGCTTTTGACACCCGTCGACTTGGTGCGACGATCGATGTCGAACATTCTCATCTCCGTTTTCTTGGGAATATGACGTTGAATTTATGGGATTGTGGTGGTCAGGACGTGTTCATGGAGAACTACTTTACAAATCAGAAGGATCATATCTTCAAGATGGTTGAAGTGCTCATCCATGTGTTTGACGTTGAGAGTAAAGAAGTCGGGAAGGACATTGAGATCTTTACAAAGTCGCTGAGCAAACTGAGGGAGTACAGTCCAACAGCTAAGGTGTTTGTGCTTCTTCATAAGATGGACTTGGTTCAGGCCGATAGACGTCAGGAGCTGTTTGACATCATGATGGGTAAATTACAGGAAATGAGCAATCCGTACAGCTTTAGACTGACTGGGTTTGCAACGAGTATATGGGACGAATCTTTGTACAAGGCTTGGAGTTCAATTGTGTGTACGTTGATCCCAAACATGAGTCAATATGAGGTCAACTTGACCAAACTTCAAAACATTCTCCAAGCCCAGGAAATCATTTTGTTTGAAAAAACAACATTCTTGGTGATTTGTTCGAGTAATGGAACTACAGATTCTGTTGCATTGGATCCAAAGAGATTTGAAAAAATTTCAAACATTATGAAGAACTTCAAACAGAGTTCTACAAAGCTCAAATCACAGTTCAAAATGTTGAATCTCAATGATAATCTCTTTGTTGTGGAGTTGAGCTCCAATTTGATGATCTTCCTCGTCATGCCACTGGGGAAGCACTCCAATGGTGCTGGTTTGATCCAGGAGAATATCAAAAGAGCCAGAATCCATTTCCAGTAATATATAACTCACTCCTTCTAATATATAAATATATATAAAAAAAACCATAAATTCATAAAACACATAAACGCATGCCTTTACAAGTGTGCAACCTGTTCTTCAACAACCACACTCTCGCCCCAAACCGCCTTAATAACATCCCAGAAAGTATCCACATACACCAAGTCAATTCCCAACTTGTTCTTAACCATCTTTTCCGGCTCATTAGAATCATTATGAACAAGCTCCATCAACTTAATATCATCATTGTAAAAGGCTTCAATCACATCTTTTCTATTCAACTTTGGTACAAGAACAGTCTTGATCCCATATTGTGATGCACCTAATAACTTCTCAGAGATCCCACCAATAGGCAATACTTTACCCCGAAGTGTAATTTCTCCTGTCATTGCAACATCATGAGGAACAGGACGTTGAAGACATACCGAGAGTAATGCAAGTGTGATGGTAATGCCGGCACTTGGGCCATCTTTGGGAATTCCACCCATTGGAACATGTAAATGAAGTTCAGAATTGTTGAACCCAGTCAATGTATCAGAAGACGAAATACCCGCAATGAGATTGCGAGAAACGATAGATCTGATGAAAGAAACACCGATTTTGATGGACTCCGTGAGAGTTTCACCAAGTCTCCCCGTGAGTACCAAAGTTGGAGAGCTTTGGTTCTTTGAGAGTGTAGGGATAGAAACAATCTCAAATACCAGAACACCACCACTTCCATCAGAGTTATAGCTCAACCCATTGACAACTCCGTATTCATGAGAAAATTTGGGTCTTTCAAGAAGGTCTCTGGAAATTGGATGAGCAGGAAGACCAAGATATTTGACAAGATGTGTCTCCCTGACATTCTTATCGTACTTATCTCTGTTCTCCACAAATTCAACAGCCTTACCACGACAGATTGAAGCAACTTTGCGTTCCAAGTTTCTCACACCAGCTTCACGAATATATTCAGAAACAACCTTCTTCCACACATTCTCATCCATCACAACTTCACCAGTTTGTAATCCATTCTGCTTGATCTGCTTTGGGAGCAAATATTTGGCACCAATATTCACCTTCTCATCCAAAGTGTACCCTGATAACTCAATAATCTCGGTTCTATCCCTCAAAGGTGCTGAAATCGTTCCTAGTTCATTCGCAGTGCATAGGAACAACACATTACTCAAATCAATAGGGAATCCCAAATAATGATCCGTGAAGTTGACATTCTGTTCAGGATCCAAAACTTCCAACAACGCAGCTGCCGGGTCTCCATTGACTCTTCCAGCACCATTTGGACCACCAGACACTTTATCAATCTCATCCAACAAGATGAGCGGATTCATCGAACCGGCTTTACGCAACGCATTGACAATCATACCAGGCATGGATCCAACATAGGTACGTCTGTGTCCTCTGATTTCGGATTCATCACGAATACCACCAAGTGAAATACGCTGGAATTTTCTTCCCAATGCAGTGGCAATGGATTTTGCCAATGAGGTTTTGCCCACACCAGGTGGACCAACAAAGAGTAAGATAGGTGCCCTTGAAGTCTTCTTCTTCTTCTGCTTCACTAGCTCTGATGGTTCTTCTAACGGTTTAGTCAATGAAGCTTCACCACCAAGAACAAACTCTTCGTGTGGTGAAGATCCAGACCGTGGAATGCCAGCTTCTTCATCCGCCTTATCGTGAAGTTTCAAAACAGCGAGGTATTGGAGGAGTCTCTTCTTGACGTGATATAATCCATAGTGATCATCGTTGAGTTGTTTGGAAGCACTCGAGACGTCAATCTTGTTGAAGTTGACGTATTGGCCCCATGGAAGATCCATTACAATGTCAAAGTACGTTCTCAACACTTGATACTCAGAGTGCTGTTGTGGCATTCTCTGCAAGCGCTTGAAGTCCTTCCTTAGCAACTTGGCACCATCGACATTGACATCGTGTGGGATTTTTTCCAAAAACTTGCGGATGAGTTCCATCTCCTCATTCTCACCATCTTGGGAAGCAGCACTGCCACCACCAGCTCTTGGAATCGAGGCCTGTGCACCGGTCTTTGGTCTGAGTGAGTCCAACGAGAACTTTATGGCCTTGAGTTGGCTGGAAATGATCTTGGACTTTTCCATGTCAGAGGCGGTCGAGTAGAACTTCTCAACATAGTCAACACCTCTGTACAAGGCATCAAAGACATCAGACATGTCACCAACAAGTGTCTTGAACAGCTGCAAACGATCAGAAATATCCAATTTGCCCAAGAACTCATATTTTGGGATCGGGAGGATTGCAATGGTGAGATCCAACAGCTTGAGGAAGTCCTCGGTGTTCTTCTTGTTACTGTAATCACCGAGTCTCCCGATGAAGTTCTCGATCATGCTCTTCAACTTCAACGAGCTAGCCTTGTAATCACCCGTGAACTGGACGTTCAGGGCGTTGGCGAGTGGAGAAAGCGTCAGCGCATACTTCTTACCCGGAGTGCTCGATTTTTCAATCGAACTGGCAACAACAAAGTCGTGGAGGAACCTGTCAATCTTCTTGAACAGCCCTGTGATATTGAAATGGTAAATTTGCACCTCCTTATCGAGCAACTGGGCACCAAGCGCAACTTTGTTAGACACCACTTTCACGCTCCTCTCAACTGGCGACTCAGCGCTCTTGATTTCTTCACCAGCAACCTCACCACGTGTCAACGCCTGGAACGTGATCACCACGTTATTCGGTGAGTTGCTGATCCCGACAATCCGTGCAACAGTACACACTTTACCGCCTTCCTGTGGGACAAGAGCCAATAGCAACCAGTCATATGAGCTCTCATCACCCCGATCACCGTTGAGGAAGCGTCTCAGTTTCCGGCCCCCGCTGATGGCCTTGTCCGTGATAGCAGCAGCAGCCTTCTCAAGAGGTACCTGGGAAAGAAGGAGGTTGTTGAGGTTGGAATTCCCTTTGAAGAAGCGAAGTACAAGCAGCGATTCTGGTGGCGAAAAGTCGACTCTGTAGAGGATTCCGGGCAGTAAAACGACGGGAGATGAGATACGAAATACCGGGAGCGTCACCTGGGTTTCTGAATTTATTGGGACTCCCATTTTTGTTCTGTGTAGTTGTGGGGGTTTTGGTGAAATCTGAAGGGGAAGATATATATATATAAAGGGTGTAGTCAGTCCCTCAGGAGCCTCGGAAGGAAAAACGCGGAGAAATGGAGTGCTGAGAGATACGCGTAGATAAGGAAATGTGTATATTCCAGCATGATAAAGAAGGGGTAAAAAATCACCAAAAGGGGGTATTCTTGCTCAAACAGGAGAGGTAAAGAGGTGTTTTTCTTTGTACTTTTTATATATACGTATACTGTTGATGGTGGAGTACCTTGGAGTTATTCACACCAAGTCTTCCCAGTTCTGTTGAATCTTCTTCATCTGTGGGGCAATCCTGATAGCAACTGCTGCTTTGTGAGGCCTCTTTTGAAGAAGAACTTATATTCTCTTGCATGTCTCTATCCTGTGGCAAGCCCCAGCTTGTGTTACTATTAGAGCTGTCAGAACAAGACTGTTTACGGAATACTCTTTTCTTGACTGCGGAAAACACACGGTATGGGTGTAAGGAGGGGTAACTTTCTAAGCTGGGCAAGTCCTTTGTTGATGACTCAGGGGTTTCTTTCGTCCTTATAGGTGTGAGTCGGGAATAGGATAGAAATCCAACCAGCTTTGGCTCTTTGCGACTTTCTTCCTTGGGTATTGGTAGTGGGCATAGCGGAATCAGCGTCCCATTCTCGGGAAGTTGGGAATACTGGTCAATAATGTCGAGCTCCATTTGACTCCCTTCAAAGTTCTGGAGTTCTTCAATCAACAGTGAAAGAGTCCTCTCAATCTGGTTCATTGTGTCCTTCTTTGATTAGTGTTCTACATAGAAAGAAAAGGTGGGGAAAACAAAGAAAAGGGACAGAATTTGTTAAATCCTCCCAAAAATGCTCAGCAAATCAATCTTCTCAAATCAACTGGAACAACTGCACTGTGTCATATACTTGTCTTCATCAACCTCATTCTCCAGCCATCTCCTTTCTAGATCCTTAAGCTCATCTCCCCATTTCGAAGGGTCGTAAGGGTAAGAACCCATCTTGACAATCTTTGTGAGCATGTCAAACTCCTCACCTCTCGAATCTTCAACTTGTCTCACAACTTCTTCCAACATCCAGTTTCTTGGAATAAACAAAGGGTTAGCTCTAGATGCCACTGAAAGTCTCTCTTCATCACTAATGTCGGCTCTGTCCAGACGGGTTCTGTAGATATCCAGCCACTCTTCAATCATAGCAGTCAGGTCCTCATTCAACTCACGATCAATCTTATCAGCCGGGTTCATACATCTTTCCTTGATGCTTGAGCTCATACAGACATATGGATCATCGAGTTCGCTCTCTTGTAGTCTCACAAAGAACTGGTTGAAATCCACTTGACTCTTCATCAACACATCCAAGAGCTTTGCAAACAACTCGGCATCTCCCTTTTTAACCTTTGCCAATCCCAACCTTTTGGCAAACAATTCGTTATAACAATTCGTGAACACCTCTTTAAACTCTGTAGAAGCTAACTTAATAACCTCTTCTGCTCTTTTTACAACACTATCTTTCAAATCCTCCTTGACACCCTTCTCCACAAATACCGCATTATCCACTAGTCCAGGTCCAGCACCAAGCAACTCAACCATCGCCTCTCCGAGTCTCGTTAAGTTCCACAAGATTGCACTGGGTTGGTTCTCGTATGAGTAACGGGACTCATGATCCTCATCATTAGGAGTATAAGATGGGTCAAACTTGTCCATGATACTAAAAGGACCAAAGTCGAGAGAAAGACCGAGGATAGAGGTGTTATCAGTGTTTAGCACACCATTGCAGAAGCCATATACTTGCCAATATGCTGCTGTCTTTGCGTTCAAACGGACAATTGAGCGATAGAGTTGATCATACCTTGTTGAATCTGTGATTGATGAAGTCGAAGCCACAAACTCCGGGAGTTCACCAGTGAGATTCTCTTTCAAGATAAAATCACATAGAGAACGAAGACCAGCTCTGTCTTGTCTGTATCTATACAGATCAAACGTTCCAATTCTCAACCAACTTGGTGCAAAACGAGCCACAACGGCACACTTCTCGGCATATCCTCTTTGTGCCAATGTCCCTGGTAATAACGAAATACTCAAAGCTCTCGTAGAAGGAATTCCAATACCGTTAAGTGACTCACAAATGACAAATTCACGAACACTTGATCGAATCACAGCTTTACCATCAGCAAATCTTGAGAATGCCGTCTTTCCCGCTCCTTTCAACTGTATTTCCATTCTCTCCCCATGGGAATCAACAACATCAAACAGATTCACAACTCGTCCATCACCCAATTGGCCTGCAAACTGTCCAAATTGGAAACCAGCATATGCTTGGGCATAGGGAAACACCTGTTTCTCTGAATCATAATACGTCTCTTGACCCGATACGATCCGTTTGAAATGATCATCAATTTCAATCCCGAGATCAACTAGGCATCGAGGTGAAGATGTGAGGTACTTGTAATGTTTCCGTAATGTTGGACGAGTGTATTGGAATGCCCCTGATTTCAATTGGCGGGGGAAGTTGAACTTTGCCTCCTTCTCTGTTTCATCAACGCCTTCAAAGACTTCAATAGCGTTGGCAATAGAAGGGATGATTGGGTCTGATTGTAGAGAAGTGACAAGTCTAGAAGATCGGATCTTTTGGGTGAGAGGAGTCATTCTGCGCATAATTTCTTTTAGTTGGAGTTCTTTTGTTTTTGGTTTTTGGTTTGTGTGTGTGGGGAAGTTGATTTTCTTTGGGGTTTTTCTCTTTTGTTTTTTGAAGTTTGCTCGGAGTTCGGAGGTGATTTCTGGATTTGGAATTCATGACTCCAACAAAACTTTGCAATATGCTAATAATGTGTGTATAACTCCAACAAATTTGCCGTGCAATGTTTTTTTTTCTAACTTGTAATTGTAAATATTCATTAATATCTCTATGTACCGGTTGACGCAATTTGCAGTCGATCCAAACGGATTCAGTGCTCTCACTCCTTGTGATGTCAAAAGGAAAGTGAACGTAGTTTGATATTGATGATCTATAGAGATTGTTTAGAAGAAAAGAGAGGGCATGTTCATCAAAGAGACTGTGAGGGTTAACATTTCCACCATATATAATTTTGAATGGAGGTAACTTATATGTGTGTGTCCCCTTGCCACTGTGGCCCTACCGGCCCCCAGTTGGAAGAAAGATTTCATAACCTTCAATTTCTAAACCACCTCTTCTAAGTTTTTTTCTCCTTTGTACATGCAAAAAACTTTAAGACTAATGGAGAAACGACACACACCACCGTTAAAACTCGAAAAGCTTCGTACTGCCTCGGGGTTCAGGGCAAAGAAACAATCAACACAAGAAGAATGCGAATATGTGGTTCAACAAGGTACAAGACGAGTCATTCCTTATTTCTTCACATATTTGACGTATTGTAAACAGAGATGGAGAGATCGAACACTATTGGACATCTTCACTTCGGAATTCAGAGACAGAGGCGAGGAGGAGTACAAGAAAGCCATTGAGAGTGGAGGTGTTCTGCTCAATGGAAAGAGCGCAGGGCTTGAGACACTGGTGAGAAATGGTGATTTGATTGAGCATAAAGTGCACAGACACGAGCCTGTTGTCACTGGAAGGGACATCAGAGTTGTTGAAGAAACTGATGAGCTGGTGGTGGTTGACAAACCAGCAGGGATCCCTGTGCATCCTACGGGAAGATACAGGTATAATACTGTGACGAAAGTTTTAGAGAAAAACTTTGGAGAAGTCCATCCGTGTAATCGTCTTGATCGCCTAACTTCTGGGCTCATGTTCCTTGCAAAGACTCCACAGGGTGCAGACAGATTTGTGAGCCAGTTGAAAGAGCGTGAGGTGAAGAAAGAGTACATTGCTAGAGTGAAAGGTGTCTTTCCCGATGATCCCATCGTTGTGGAACAACCTCTGATCACCATCGATCCGCGTGTTGGGTTGAATGCTGTGAGTCCGAAGGGAAGGGAGTCCAAGACGGAGTTTATCAAGTTGGCATCGGATGGAATCACCAGTATTGTCAAGTGTATGCCACACACTGGTCGTACACATCAAATCAGAGTACATTTACAATACTTGGGCTTCCCTATTGCCAACGATCCAATATATTCCAACAAGTTCGTATGGGGTGAATCCTTGGGGAAAGAAGGTTCTAATCCAGATTTTGAACAAGTATCTGCACATCTTCATGAAATGGGTAAATCTGTTAGTGCTTCATCATGGTTTTATCCTGATTCCAAAGGTGAAGTTCTCTTGGGTTCCAAATGTGAAGTATGTGGTACTGACTTGTATACAGATCCAGGTCCTAATGATTTGGATTTATGGTTACATGCGTATCGGTACTATTCAACAAATCCTTCAAAACCATGGAGTTATGAAACTTCATTCCCCGAATGGGCTACAGATGGACATCGTCAATTTATGGAGATTGCATTAGAAGAGGCCAAAAAATGTGAACCAACAACAACGGCATTCAGTGTTGGTGCTGTATTGGTTAAAGATGGACAAGTGTTGAGTACTGGTTATTCAAGAGAACTTCCTGGAAATACACATGCAGAACAATGTGCATTGGAAAAATACTTTATGGATCATGAAAAACAACTTCCAAAGGGAACAGTCATCTATACAACGATGGAACCTTGTTCTTTGAGATTAAGTGGGAATGAACCATGTGTTGATCGTATTCTCAAGACTGATATAGGGACTGTATTTGTTGGTGTTTTGGAACCTGATACGTTTGTTAAAAGAAACGTTGCTCTTGACAAGTTGAAAGAAAAAGGTGTTGAATATGTAAAGATTGGAGGGATGGAGGAGGATATTCTCAAGGCTGCCTTTAAAGGGCATCCAGATAAATAGATTGTAATCATATAAGCATATCATTCAAGCATATCATAAAAAACATATCGCATCATATCGTATCATATCGTATCATATCGTATCACAGATATCACAGATATATCAATCAGCCATGTCTTCAACTTCAAAATGTTGAACATGTTCATTATCATAATCAAACACACCCATTCCTTTGATTGCTCTTCTAGCCAAAATTGGCCAGAACATCATAGTTCCAATAGCCAAACCCCAACCTGCAATTGTTGGAGTTTTATGTTGAAGTATTTTAGCATAGCTTTGAAAATTTGGAGTTGTTGCTCTCATTGTGTTACAGCTTACTACTTACACACACAAAAAGGAGGGGATAGTGGGGGGTTTATATATATATATGCCGCTTTTTAAATTATAGATTGCTAAAAAGGAAAAAGGAGGGGAAGAGAGAATAACCAACACATAATCACGTGCTTAACCAGTTATCCACTTGATTAATTGCCACATTTGAAGCCAAACGAAGACCAGAACGCCCAATTGGGAAGTATGAGATTGTATACGCCACCATCGCCGCGAGCTGCGCCACAACAGCCACAAGCGATATCAGCGATGAACGCAACACCAACGAGCCAATAAGGGAGGCTGTGATACTCGCCACAAACACCAGTGTGAACCACAGACGATCGACACTGACAAGATGGTGGAAGTATCCCGGGCCTTGAAGAGCACCAAAGGATGAAAGGAAAAGCACAGATCCAAGTGACGATAAAAGGGCAAATTTACGTGGTTTCAAGGCGAAGACGGGGAGAAGGATGAAACAAACGATGAAACAGGAAAGAGATCCAGCCATCAGCACCGCAAAGAGCAACAAACGATCCCAACGTGAAAGTTCTTGAGGTTCTATCGAGTCTTCTGAAGGTTCTGAACGGCGCCAAAAACGACCCAAAAATGGTGTTGCGGGTTCAGAAACGTCGGCTTGTTCTTCATCCGGCAACCGAATTGACTGAGATCCTCTGAATTTGGCGAGAAATGACATGTGTGTGTTTGTATGTCTTTATATATATAAAAGGAGTAGTTGTATGTGGGTGTATGTGTGTGTTGGTTGATATAAAATCTCACACACGCAAATGAAAAACAAAACCCTCATCAAAAGCCCCACCCAAATGGTCTTTGGAACAAACGTTGTATGGCGCTATCCAACAGCCAGGGGAAACTTTCCCTTGTGTCAGGGAACTGATCTTGATGATGGATTTGTTTTATTTGCCAAAAAACGCTCTCTTCAAGTGTTGGAAGGCTCATTTTATACACCCGTTTGCTATAACGAAGGACCGGTATTATCCACTTTCAAATACGTTGGTGTTGGGCAACTCCCCGAGGCCGCCGCAGAGTGGCAGGCGAGTCTCCAGACAGAGCTCGGCTCGTTCCGTTACTCGATTTATCCACTGATTTACTCGTTGACGGTGGCGAGTGTCATGTGCGTCTTTCTATCCATCATCGTCTTCACCAATCACACTCAAAATGCTTCATGGCTGCTCAAATTGGAGAGTGTATTGGCCTCTGCTAACCTCACAGTGCTGTTTGTACGATCGATTGTGTTCTTGAGCCAACAGCACAGTTTGGGGTTTTCTTCTGGTGAAATGCTGTTGGACTCTCTGCAGTCAGATAGTGTCTTTAGCATCATCGACTTTGTTGTTGTGTTGCTGGCGCAGTTTGCGCAAGTCCAGATCATCATCCGTCTCTTCAACCGTGTCAAGGAGAAACGTGTGAGTTTTGTACTTGGAGGGGTGCTTTCGGTGTCTTCCCAGGTCATTTGGGGTGTTTCCACCTTCACCTCGTTTGATGAAACTACAGATTCTGACATTTCAATCCTTCCGGCTTTCACCTATTTGTTGAGGATTGCACTGGCGATGATGTATTGCGGGCTCATCTTCATCTACGCCTTTGGTAAAAGAGCATTCATCTTACAAGGTGATATTGCGATGTTGACGATCCTCACTTTTTTGGTGTGCAATCTCCAGTTTGCCTTCTTTGTGGCTGATATCGCAAATGTATGGGTTTCTGAACTTTCTGAAGTTTTCAACACTACAATCTATCTCAGTGTCACTGTCATTCCGTGGGAATGGATCAATCGTGTTCATTCCCTCGAGAGACATCAACAAACCGAAGGAATCCTCGGTCGACCAGTGTATGAGGAAGACTATACACATAATGGTTACATTGTTGATGATGATGAAGAAGACAGAGACAACACAGCACCGGTTCCAGAAACAGGAGGTACACGTACACGTACACGTACGACTCCGACACCGGACACGTCAAGAAGAGTCAAACTGATCGATTCATTAATCTATTTGACAGATCAGATGATTGCATATGGTCTTGCAGTTCCTCGTTCTGTATCTGCAAACTCTAGAGAAAGACGAAAAAGACCTATTCCGCGTAAAGAGGTGTTTGTCTATTCGAAGAAGGAAGTTGTATGTGATAGTGAGAATGAGGAGAGTGATTTGTGAATAATTGGGTGTTTTTTACTGTTTTTTACTGTTTTTTAATGGGCGTTTATATAATTGAAAATATTGGGGTTATGGGTATATATTTTGTAAGTCACGTGCTTTTGGAAGTATCTCAATCACGTGCTGTTGGTTATGAGCCCTCATACTGACACATCAACAACATCAACACCACATAAACATCTTCAAAAATCTCCAAAAACACCTCCAAAGAAACCATCCAATGTCCATTGCCCAGCTACAGAGCGACCTCACGGTGCTCGTGGCAGAGGCCCGTCGGCGGTCCCCGGAGATCAAACACGCTGCTGAGCGTTCTCTCTCCACACTCAAGAGCTTCACGCCAGGCACTGACGACGCCGCTTTCCTCCGGGACGCTGCTCATTCTTCGGACTTCACCACGCCCTTCTTGCTCGGGTGCTCCTCTCGCAACGCCAAGTTCGCCACTGTCGCCATCCAGGCCCTCCACAGACTCGTCCCGATCAGGGCTGTGCCCATCTCCAAGCTCGACATGTTACTCGAGGCCCTGACAGAAGCGACACGTCTCGCGGTCGACATCCAGTTGAAAGTGCTCCAGATCCTGCCTGCGCTGTTCCAGGCTTATGCATCGTACATTGGTGGGCCCTTGTTAGCCAAACTGCTGCTGATATGTGCTCTCTTGCAACAACCATCAAAAGTGGCAATGGTTGTAAACACCGCTGCAGCTACACAACAGCAATTGGTTCTTGCTGTCTTTGACAAAGTTATTGATGAGGACAATGCCAGCCCCGAGGCAGAGTTTGAAGTGACAATTGACGATGATGCCAAAATTAAGGTGCCTCCAGCTGCTCATGATGCATTCAGAGTCTTTGCCGATATTTGTTCCTTGATTGAACGTCAAAAACCGAAATTCCTCACATTCACAGTTCTCTCAGAGTCGTTTGGACTGGAACTCTTGGAAAATATCTTTACAAACTATCACAATCTCTTCCTTACTCATCAAGAACTTGGATTCCTCGTACGTACACGAGTCACTCCTCTACTTCTCCGTTTCTTCTCCAACCATAAAGACTTTTCTATCGTTGTCCGGGTTTCCCGAATCATCATTCTCCTCATAAAGTCACAACTCCCTATCCTTGAAATTGAGGCAGAAGTCATCCTTTCCTTGCTCACACATGCGATCACCGAAGACTCAAACCTTCCACAGTGGAAAAAAGCACTCTCTTTGGAGATGTTCACTGCAGTGTTTGCAGATTTCCCATTGACAAGAGAAATATTCAAAACATACGATGCAATGGATAAGAAGAAGATCATTACGGAATTCTTGACGGTTTGTTCAGAAGTTTTGAGTCAAAATTGGGCACAAACTATGCTTAACATCAATGAGATTGTATGTGTTCCTACTCCCGAAGATGCAATCACATTGGCTAATTCCTCAATGAGGATTCCATTGTTGGATCTGTTGGATAAACAGGAACTTCCACAGATACCCAAAACTTATACTCTTTATTTGATCCTCGGATGTGTTAATTCATTGTGTGATGGGATTGGAAAGTTTGTGCTTGAATTGTCACGAGCTGAAGATGATACGTTCACTTTTCTCAGTGAAGACAATTCTTCAGAGACTCAGGAATTGAAGGCTCTCATTTCAACAAATGCAAAGAGTTTAGTCACAATCGGTTCGGACTTTTTGTATGCTTCTCTCGGAAATGATCTTTTCCACACGCTGGTTCGTGCTATTCAGAAACTTTGTCATGCCTCAGGACTCCTGGGACTCTCTAAAGAACGTGATTCTCTATTGATGCTCTTCTCAATCGCAACAGTTTCAATCACAGTGAAGAAACCAGTTCGTAATGCATCCATTTCTGAAACTTTGGCCGATACTGTTGCTGCTCTCACAACACCAACAACCCCTTCCAAACGACCATCAATCACTCGCGCTTTGGATTCTCGTCATGTGATTTGTTTCCGTGCACTGACGTCTTTGACAACGTCTTTAGGTCCAGTTCTTGGTCATTCATGGCGTTCCATCCTCATCACAATCCAATGGTTTGATCATTTCGTCCATCCTCAATCCCAAATCTCGGCTCTTCCTTCAAATGAACTCTCCACAGTCGAGCAATCCTTGATCAAACTCATTGAAAGCACAACATCTTATGAGACACCAGCTTATCGCATCCTCATATCCGAGATATTGTCCCTTGCTACAGAATGTACATTCACTTCGCCTGACTCTTTCGAACCAATCATGGGAGACGAATTTAAGGCATGTGCGAACAATAGAGACTTTTTCACAAATCGTCTCTCTGATTTAACAATTGCAAACGTATCCCGATTCACACAGGATCAAGCTGATTGGACAAAAGTTTCTTCGTTCTTGACAGATGTATGTACCACTGATACTGTCAACATCGGACAACGTGTTGTGGCATGTACAGTTTTGAACGAATGTGTGATGCGTCTCGCCGAATATGGATTCACACATGATTCTGAAGTTTCTTATGAAATAATGGTTATGGATACTTTTAAGGCAAGTCTTGACCGGATGTTGGCCCAAAATGGATCTTTTACCGCTTCAGAATCAAGTATGGTCCACGAAACTTTGAAAACCATGTATGAACTATTGAACAGATATGGTCCCCGTTTGTCATCTTCTTGGGATTCGGTATTGCATATTGTTGGTGCTCCATTTGCGATATTGAATATGTTTAAAGAGGATGCTGCAAGGGCTTTGATGAAGAGTGCGTTTGAGATTTTGCAATTGATTTTGAACGATTTCTTGGATGCAATTCCAGTGAGATCTGTTATGGTTGTCATTGATGTCTTGGAAAACTTTTGTAAACAGACATATGAACTCAATGTGTCCTTCTCTGGTGTGAGTTATTATTGGTTGATTTCTGATCATTTAAGAAAGCTGGCATCGAAAGAACAACAAAATATGATGTTTGAGGTGAAGTCCTCAGAAGATTTGAAAGGATTGATTGTGAGTGATGAGGAGAAACACGTCCAAGTTTATGCTTTGTGGTTGTATCTCTTGAGAAGTATTGTGCACATCTCTAACATCTCCAGAGCTGAGGTAAAGAACGGGGCTGTTCAGACTTTCTTCAGAATCGTGGATTCTCATGGCTCCTACTTGGATTGGGATAGGGCATTCCCTGTCGTTGTGGAAGGACTCTTGAACATCAACTTGGAAAAGCCTACTTCTTTGACATTTGAAGAGATGAAAGCATTCGTTGACAGCAACTCCATCATACTTAAAGGTGTCACCAACCTTTATTGTCGCTTCTATATCCAGGCTCAAAACATCAAGAACTGGGAAGCACTCTTAAACTGTTATAAGCGATTCATCAGCCTTGAAGTCATTCCACTTTCCCAGCTCACATACAAGTCCTTCAACCAGATCATCACACTTGTGCAATCACCAACTCCAGAACAATGTGATCTCTTCTTTGGCTTCTGGTCCTCACAACCTGTCAAATACATGGCTTCTGACTATGATCTCTATCAGGACAGCATGATTGAGTATGTCTCCACATTCGCCAAGATCCGCGAGTTCACTCCACTTACGGCACAAAAGTTGGAAACTTCACTTGGAATCTTCAACAGTCTTGTAAGATTCCCATTCTTGCCAAAATACACAACGGACGTGACGAACATGACGAAGCTCCAGAGTGCAGTATTGGTTTCCCTCGATTCCCTCGATATTGGTGAGCACGGAGACATGGTGTTGACTCAACTATCTTCAATGTCTCTCATGCCATTCCAAGTGCGTTCACGTATCTTAAAGAAGCTGCAGAGTGTGCGCAAGAAAGAGGTTCCAAGCTTCATCGCTGCGGGTAAAGAGTCGTTGAAGATGCTCAATGCCAAATTACAAACAGTGAGCGATTTCAAGTTGCTGATAAGTGATGGAACACTGATTAAAATCATGAAGAACTTGATTGATTGTGTTTCTTCTACAGCTGACGAAGATGATGAACTTGTGGACAATATTGCATCTGCTGGATTATGGACGCAGGCGCTTGAACTCCTTGTGTTTGTGTCTGATACTGTGGCACCGTTGCTCGTTGAAGGTAATGAGAGTGAAAATATCTGGGAGCTAATTGTGCAGACTACATCTTTGACACTTCCAGGAAACAATATGGACAGAGACGAAGTGTTCAACCGTGAGATATACAAGCAGCTCAGGGACATCATTGTTGGAAACATATCACAGACTACACTTTCTTCTGGAAGCGCATCCAAGTTTGTCTCTGATATTTGGCTATCTTCCTTGCTTTATGCTAACAACGAACTCGAGGACTATCTCTTCACCACATGTGAGTCCCCAGATGCCATCACGGAAGCTCTTTTGAACCTCAAGGTTGACAACTACACAACCACCCCTCTCCGCATCTCTGTTCAGCCAAAGTTCAGACAGCTATGTCTGGATGACCTCTTCTCGCTCTCCAAACCATCAACAGATTCCAAACTCCTCACAACTTCTCTTTCCTGTCTTCTCTGTCGAGTCGTCATGATCATCAAGCGTTTTGCGGGCACGCAGAGGCTCCTCAACAAAGCACCAGCGTCGACGATCCAACAAGAGGAGATGCAATTACTTCTGAAACGACTACATGAGCTTTTGGGATTGTTGAATTTGGATAATTCGGGTAAGTATCAGAAGTTGTTGGGTGTATTCCCGCTCATATTGGACAATCATCAGTACATTGGCAAAGTGAAGCATTCACAGGAACTCTTGAACGGAATCACATCTGAGTTCTACAAGATTTCAAGTAAATAAATACCTTGTATGCATTGTGACTTATAATCCTCATTATATATAAAAAATGGTATCAGGCTTCATCGACAAGAAGCAGCGGAGCGTCCTGAGACGGGTTCCATGTGTTACGCGGCACCTCCAAAGCGTTTTCGGATGCATTCGCCTGACGTTCTCTCTCAAACTCCTTCCATCTTCTCATCTTGATCATGGAGTGATCAAACTCACCTTCAGCTTCATCATGGCCCTTGTCACCACCGGCAATGGTTCTTGTTTCACCCCAACTGAAGTCATCAAACTTCCAGTAGGCATACACTGGCAACACAAAGTTCCAGATTGGGAGAGCCATGAGGTAAATAAGCAACCAGAGCATGTAGGACCAACGAGATGCCGTGACGACGATAATCAATCCGGGAAGACCCAAAATGACGGCCAAAAGAACAAGAGATATGATTGGTGTTGGTTTGGAGACAATGGAAACGATAATGACGTACACAGTGAAGGAAATGGCTGCTGGCAAAACCAAAGTACCAACCAATTCAATGCCAACAACGAACTGCATGGAGAAGCAGAAAGTACCACACAAGTCCTTGACAAGAACCAACTCCATCAAGTTGTGGACAGTAGAGTTGATCCAACGTCTTCTCTGAGAAAGCAAAACACTGAACTTATCAGGAACAATAGTCTTGCACACAGCCTTTGGAATGAAGATCTGTTTTCTCTTTGGGAATGTTTTCAACATCAAGGTGGAAAGGAAACGATCCTCACCCAACAACAACAAGTTCTTCTTATGCAATGTATCGACAACGTTATCGGAATATCTCTCAACAATGTCAGGATTGGCCAAGATTGGAACCCAGAACCCATCAGAAGACTTTGGTGCTTTGATACGGTACATACAGAAACAGCCTGGCAAACAAGTCACACCACCAAAGACGGACTCAAAGGCTTTGGCTTGGTGATGGGAAATGAAGTATTCAAACACCTGGATGGCAGTAACCCAAGACTGACGCTTGTTAGCGATCTTGGTCTCACCACAAAGACCCATGATTTCAGGATCCTTAACCATAGAACCAACCATGTGTGTCAAAGAGTCGGGGTACACCTTAGTATCAGCATCAACCATGAGAACAATTTCATACATGTCAGCTAGTAAACCAGTGACTCTCCAAATATTCAGCAAGATTTCGTACTCCAGCTCAGTCATTCTTTCATCAAATGTGATCTTCTGTAAGAAGGACATCAAAATGATCTGAGAATCACGCTTACCTCTGTTACCTGGCTTGGCAGAGTTAGCCTCATCTGGGGTACCACACTTGACGATACAGACAACTGGAACTCTCTGTTGTTTCTCCTCTGGAACAGTAGAATCGTCGTACTTATAGAAACCGGAGTAAACCTTGGCCATGTTGTGTCTCTTTGTACCTTGTGCCACGGCAACATAGGAATATGGCTGGACTTCCTCTTTTGGAATGGAGAAGTCTGTGATCATACTCAAGGCAATGTCTGGAGTGGATTTATCGTTACCGGAACCCTTGATCAAACCATCACAAAGAATCAAAATCATTTTGTGAGAGTTCGGATAATCAGTCGTGGCAATGGAGTCCAAGGTTGTTCTTAATGCGGCTTCATCCTCAGAGTAAGCGGTGACTAGTGTGATGGCGTGTGCCAATGGGTAGTTGAATGGCTGGTAGTCGATAGGTGGCTGAGCAACGATGGTTGGCTGGATGATGTCTGGGTTCAGAGTGGAAATCTCAGTCATTGCAGCCAGATTCGAAACGGATGGGTTACGAGAACCGAATGGAGACAGGAAGTTGTTTGTCGAGTTGGACGGGTATCTTGCATGATTCTTGTTATCATTGTTGTTTATCTGCTTGGAAGCCTGAATGGCCATCGTGGTCATCTCATTACCTCTGGAGTCGGTTGTTGGCTGTACACCGTAGTTGTGTCTGTCCAAATCGTTTGTTCTGTTTGGCATCAGCATTTCAAACCTTGAAGCGCGTCTCTCACTGATAGGACCAAGCATAAATTGGTTTTCAGCCCAGTCTTCACGTTCATTGTCTCTCTTGTTCATTTCCTTTGCATCCACAACATCAGCACCTTGCTTTGGAGCGACAAACCACTTAAAGTAACAGGCAAGAATGAACTTGGCAACGACAACGGACAAGATGAAAACAAGGGACACGTACAAAACGACTTGGGATGCAATACAACCAACAGTATCGGAGTCAATGACACCAACCTTGACAATTTCAGAGAGACATTTGGCGACTTTCTTGTCGCCACTGTTCGAAAGGAGAAGAGAAACATCATAACCTCTCATATCGGACTCTCTCAACTCATCAAACAGTGCAGGGTAATCGAGATCTGTACTTTGAAGCCATTCCAAATAGTTCAAATCCAACACGTTACCGTTGTAGACAACCAAGTTTCTAGAAGAGTTCTTGATATCATCCCATGTGAAAAAGATATCTCCGACAACATCCAAGCTGTAGTATGCATCTCTTGCGTATGTAGAAGTATGACAAGACCAACCGTCGTAATATTGGGAGACCGTGAAGTTGGGCTTACTCGAACCATCCTGCTTCACGAGCTTACATGGCATGTACCATGCAACATCCTCGCCATCAAAAGGAATGGAACAGTTATCACGAGGCTTGATCAAGCCTTTACAGTTACCATTGACGTTCTGGAACAAGAATGTGGCATCCATACCACCAGCATTGATTGGAGGATACAGCACATTAGTACCAGCCTCAATACCTGCAGCTTCTGGATGGGACGACTTGGTCAAGTCGTATGACTTACCGTTAATGATCAGATAGCCTGTGTTGACTGTGTTTGTTCTCAATCTTGCTGGAGGGCTGCCACAAACGGTCCTTGTGAAACCAAAGGTCAAGTATGCAATGGCTGTACCCAAGTACAGAATGATAGTTAGCAAGGCCATCTTTTCTCTCCATGCCATCTGTCTCTCCTTCTTGCGCATGCCAAACAGCCTGAGTAGTGATCCTGGTGCCCAGAATGTGATGACGTAGCAGTAGACCTGCCAAGCAGATAGGCCCGCCGGACCTTGGGCACTTGAGAGCTTCTTTGGTCTTGCGGATGGGGGGAGTACCTTTGCAGGGGACTTCTTTAAGAACTGACTCTCATACTCGTCATTCAGTCCATACATTGTGCGTCCTTGTGGCGCATCTTCGTTGCCACTGGAGAACTCTTCTAGTGGGATGCCCTCTTGTCCGTTCAGATCGGCAGAATGTCTAAGGTGAGATCCTCTTGAGTTTGACCTGTCCAGTGAGACTGGGTCGATTCCTGTGGAAGATGGGTTCACGTTGATGTGGTCTGAGTGCTGGGCGGCAGCCTGCGCATAGTAGTAGTGTGGGTTCTCTGGGTTGTTCAAGTCGTTTCTCTCTGGCCTCACAAGAGATCTCTTGCGTTCGACACCTACTGACAGGCCACCAAGAAGCGCCTCGTCATCGAATGTCTCGTATCTCTTGGAGTTGGAGCGCTTCAGCGAGCCGTTTCTGTTGAACATGGTGATAGTCTTGTTTCAAAGCGGCAGCAGGTATATTGATGAAACACGGCGGTTAAAAAGAGAAGAATTGACTGTTTCGATAATCGAGCGACGAGAGCTCCCAAATTACTGGGGTTTTTATTTGGTGGGTTTTTCTGGCTTTGGTAAAAGTGTGTGTGTGTGGATCAAGCGCTGAAACAGTTTGTGGTTATAATTAATTAGCCGCTCAAATTTTGAGCAGTCTCCCCCCCCCTCTAAGAAAAAAAATGTAAACAAAGGACATTTGGCGCGCGTTAAAAAAAAATTTCTACTAGCACGTGTCTATATTTAGCTACAAGCATTCAAGAACAAGTATTTTATACACATTATACACGTCCTTTTTGCCTTTTTGACATTGACAACACAGAAAGCCTCCCCCGCAACTACTAAAAAGTGCTTAAGCCACAGATCCGTATATTTTGAGATGGGTGGTGTTCGGGTGTTTCCTGATTCGGCAAATTTTGTGATTTTTTTTTCGCGTCGCGTTTTGAGTTTTTTGTATTCCCGGGAAGTGGACAGCATTCGCTTCCGGGATGTGGACAAGTATGTTTTTGTCCCCCCTGACTACTTTCTTATCTAGCAGAGTGTTGCAAGATTTGTTACCAGCAATACTAAAAAGAAAGAAAAAAAAAATGAACCCAAGCCGAGAAATGAGAGATAAGCAAGTGTGCTTACAGAGAGTGAAGGGGAGGTCTCCGTTGCAGAAGTCAGAAGTAAAAGTGTGAGGCAGAAGCAAGAAGCATAAGCATGTCGTGTGACGAGGCGTTTCAACCAACTTTTTTGCATAATTTCGTCAAGATCAGAGCTCCAGATTGACCAGCAAAATTTGGTGGAGCAGTAGCCCCCGCTTCTGAGGATGCGAGAGAGAGAGAGAGAGAGAGAGCGGGAAGATCCGATTACCCGAACCAGCGATCTCTGTGTTTTTGTGACTAGCAGATCTTGACGAATAGAAGGGTAAAAAAGCTCTTGATCCCAGATCAGGTGGTTCCTTTACTGTAGACAACATGTACTTGTAGACAAGGCAAAGAGGCACCCAGAAAGCAAGTGTGGTGATCTCAGGGTAAGAGGAGTCTGTGAGAGTATAATGTGGGAAGAACGAAACGAATATGACGGCTTCTTGAAAAAGAACATACCCAGGGTCATTAGAAAAGGGGCATTAAAAGGAGGAGCAGATAGGCATCAGCGTCTGAACTTGAGAGGTGCAGTCATGTGTGTTTCGTCGATTCTCACCGGCGCCTGAAATGAAAAGTCATAGAGATGAGGCGACATCGGGCTCGCTGTTGACTGGCTCGTGAGCGAAGGCATCGAAGAGATTGAATTCTGGTCTAGGCTGCTGGCTCGCTTGGTCACAAAATCCGTGTGTTTCTTGTCGTCAACGTCCAACGAGTTGAGGTTCTCGATGAGCTGTGATCTGAGCTGGTCCGTTGACTTCTTCATGCGCAACGACTTGTGTGGTGCGGGAGTGTAAATGTGCTGCTGCTCCTGCTCTTCCGAGAACCTGAGTGTGAGGTATCTCTCTCTGAGCCTGACGAGTCTCCATGTGTTCTTTGGGTATCTTCTGAACTCTGACATTGTGCCGTTTGCAATACTAGTGGGGAAAACACAAGGCTAGCGGGGGAGGATCTCCTGTACATATATATATATACACCCGCTAGAGCTGGGCCACTCGAGGCGAGGAAAAAGAGGCCGGATGCCTTGAGCTGTGCATCTCGTCTTCTACTGCTTTCCGCCTGAGGCTGCTTCTGGACTGCCTGATTTTGGAGAGTTTCCTGCGGTTCCCCTGCGGGATTGTTCAACCGTCTGTGCACCTCTGCGTCAACTTCTGCGGCTTTGGCTGCTTTGGGGATAAAGATCTCTATAGAAGAATTAATTGGGCTACAACTCTCTCTTGTTTTTACTCTTTCTTTTATATACTACACATCCGGACCATACCCAAGAAGCTTCAGGTTAGCACAAAACTTCAGATTAAAACTTTTAAGAGACCACAAAAAGGAAAAAGCACCATTACGCCATCAATCAAGAATGTAACCCATCCCGCTTTGGAACCCGCACAGACGCCAATTATCGTCGTATACAAGTCAATTTCTAGGTGTAAAGCTCATTTGTATGGAGATGAGCCCAATTGTTACAAATCTACCACTAATCCCAGAATATCAGGCAAAATCAAGCACAAGGCAGCCAAAGGCGGGGGAGAGCTTTACATGCACGCCAACAGAGATCAGCGTTACGAAAAACGGTCCGGAATGCGCATTTTGGGGAATGTTGAGAATCCCAAAAGTGCCAAAAGTGACACCCGAGTTTCGTTTATATAACCGGCTTTCAATTGGCTATGTAGAGGAGTGGGTCGAAACCACGGCTGTAGACGCCTCGAGTGTTGTTTTGCAAATGAAGTTTAAACGGTTTATGACTAAACAACTCTGGAAGCATAAGTATACGTAGTTAAGTTCACGATTTTCCCCCTGCGAGAGATGGTATTAGCCCCTATCTGATCTATCAGTTGATCTCTTCTCTGCTTAGTTAAAGTGTCTATATATGGCAAAAAACACAAAACATAGATATTCAATCCTTTGAACAATATCTGTATCAAATCTAGACACCTTATGCCTCTTTGTAAGGACGGGCTATGCCGTTGTCTATACATCGAGAAGGGTCTAGGTCCATATCACACGCCCCCGGCCTCCCACAATTGCGCCATACTCACTTGAGAGCAGGAATAAAAATCAGGAGTAAAAACCAGGCATGTGAGTTTTATACCAACTTATGATCAACCCTTTGATCAAATCGACACTAGTCACAAAGAGGATATCCCGGCACTCCTCCAGCAAATCCTTCAATCTCTCTGTCAGTGAACAAACACCCAGGCTACTCCATGGCAACCCTGGAAGCCCGTACTGCCTATATACACTGCCCAATACGGTCTCTATGACGATCAGACACCAGAATGGGCGATCTCTCGGAACTCGGATCAGGGAAAGTTCGGGGATCAGATATGTATGATTCAGCCCTTTTTCCCATCATTCCCATACAAGGACGTCAATAGTCTTTCATACAACGCTGATCCATTCTTCAGCGTCTTTTGTCGATCATAGGCCGAATCGGGTGTAGATGACTTCCCAATACGAACAGATCAACACGCAGACGTCTGTATGCTCAGAGTGCTTGTACAGAGATGCCCATGGGTGATCTCTACATGAACTACAAATCAATCGTTGGTTTGATGATTTTGTATGACTCTAAACAAAAAAAAGTTTCTATAATCATTGTTAGTCACAATTGTCCCAACAAAACTCCGAATCCATGACTCCACACAAGATATGCTTTGAAAGATCAGAAATTTGGGTATACTTGATGCCTCATTGCCGGAGAGTACAAAAGTTTCCGGATCGGACTGGTGCACAGCGTTTATCTCGTCATATTAGACATCTGATGTGTGTTTGTCTCTTGGATTCATAAAGTGTGAGTTCACTTACATTTTTCTGGTGATCAGATGAGAGAGATTGAGTTGAGGAAAGTTTCTGTGACGGTGAAAAATTTTTGCCTTTTATACTGATGTGAGTGGTGTGCAGGTGTCTTCAATGAGGGGCTCGTAACCTCTTCATCTCAAATTAGGGCAACACCCACAAGCCTAAAGATTAGGGCATCTGTGAAAGGAGGGTGGGCTGTGTTGCTTGGTTAAACAGAGAATACAACTCCTTCATAGGATCAAGGCTTTGATCGCCAAGGGGTGTTCGTATGAGCCCCCGTCAAGAAAAAAAAAGCCTCCCCGTTAGAGTCCACAAGACGCGTTCATCCCCCCATCGGGCCTTCATCACCTTTCATCTTTTGCAAAAGCCCCACACCGTGGTCGCGTTCTATGCCGATGATCTGAACCTGGAACAGCTTAAATGAGCTTCCCCCTTTTGGCTTAGTTTCCCCTTTGGGCTTATAAAACGCGTCTTTGCCCAGCGCGTCTCAGACGCGAAACGCGTGTAATTGATGCTTTCCCCCTCTCCTCTTCCCCAGGGTTAAGATCTCCAACAACCAAAGGCTACGAAAAAGAAAAAAAGTGTAAAATGAAGAGGTTCTCAGCTCTGTATTTGTGTACATTCTTAAATCCCTCCAAATACTTGAAACACTGAGAGAAATGTGGTTGTTCGCCTCAGGCAATTACCACAAAAATTAGGAAACTGCCACAAAAACCAGCACATTTCCCACTGCGGCATTCCAAAGGGGCGCGTGCGTCTGCGTCAACAACAAAAAAAACGCGTCAACAAATGCAAAACTCCCAAAGGTTCACGGGCAGTTGTATATATAATATCATGTTCCCCTGTCTTTCTCTTGCCTACCATAATCTTTGTTTTACACCCCCCGTGGACACACCTCTCTATCTCTATTACAAACCAACATGTCAGACTCCCAGGCCCTCAACATTCTCATGAAGTCCCCAGTGACACATGACATGGTCGCGCATATTGTCAACGTGACGCTCAAGGTGATCCAGTGCAAGAACGCCAGAGTCTACCCTTCTCCTCCATCTTCCCCGGGCGGCAAAGCCAAGTCCATCCCTTCTCTCATGACGTTCATCACCCGTCTTGTTAGATACTCCAACGTCTACACCGGCACGCTTCTGTGCACGCTGGTGTACCTCGAGAGACTCTCCGCAAAGCTCCCAAAGAACGCCCAGGGTCTCCCATGCACTCTTCACCGCATCTTCCTGGCTGCCCTCATCATCTCTGCCAAGTTCAACAACGACTCGTCGCCAAAGAACAAGCACTGGACCAAGTACACCGATGGGCTCTTTGCCGTCGAAGAGGTGAACCTCATGGAACGCCAGCTGCTCCAGCTCATGAACTGGGATGTGATTGTCTCCGAGTCCGACCTGGCACGCACCCTCAAGAGATTCACCGAGCCTATCAAGCAGGACCTCAAGAAGGCTGCTCGTTTGCGTCGCTCCATCTCCAAGCAGAGACTTCAGCAACAGCCTCCTCTCCCACCATCACCTCAAAGAGTGCAGTACGCTCAACACATGAGATCACAGTCGACTTGTTCGATCACATCGATGAGTTCATCCGCATCAGAGTCGAGCTCCCCGGACGAAGGAGAGTTGGCTGCATACCTCAACAGAAGTAACTACCACCATACACTACCTACGACTACGAAGATGGATGTGTCGCTGGACGAGAACATCTATCTTCCTTCACTGTGGGGGAACTCGGTATGAATTTTTTTGTTGGTTTTAAAAATTTTGGTTTTTTGAATGGTTTAAATGGTTTTTAAAATGGTTTTTGATGAAATGTTATGACTTTTAGAATGTTATATTTTGTGTAGTCTTTGTGGTTATACAAAAAAAGGGGTAAGTGTGGGTGGTGTTTGGATTTTTCTCGACACACCAGTAAAAAAGTACCCCCACTTCCTATTTCTGTCCTTTTTTTTTCTCACACTTCCCTCCCAGGCCTCCAATTAGTGCAGAATCAATGGAAATAGACGAAGCATCAAACTGTATTCTTGGACCTCATGAGCTGCTGCTCGTTGTGGAGTACATCCGTGATCCACTCACAGTGAATGCACTCTTGGAAGCTGTCCCCTTTCTAAGGAGACATACCGTTCTCATCACTGATCACAACTATGAAAGACCACTCTTCTTCACCGACAAGATAGAGAGAAGGATTTTGAGAGACCGATTCTCTATGATGGGAGAAGCACGCAACTATTCAAATTTCTGGTACTCGGTTAGAGAAAACAGAGAGACTATTCATCTTGTAGAGTTGGAAAGTGATGCAACTCTGGTTAGATTCGCTGAGAGGTATCCCGAACTCGTCAATGAGAGAAAGTACACAACTTTTGTTTATTCACTGAACAAGGACAGTTTACTCACTGAAACGAAACTTCTTGCCTTGAAACGCCTTGACGATTTGAAAATCCCTTGGACACGTTCTTGTTCTCAATACTTTCAACTCCCGACACATTGCCAACTTGGAAAACACGCACCACTCTTGGAACTTCCAACTACACATAATTGGACTTGGATGATTGAAACTTTGAGAATTGAAGGCATTGAAGAGCTCTGCAATTTGGTCTTCCCCAACCTTCATTCGCTCAAGGTATCTTTTCAAGGGGTAGAAAGGGGTAATATCATCAACATTAGATTGCCGCAGATTGTGAGCTTTATTATTCATTACAGAAAGCATCCACCCGCCATGCAGCGAATTAATGCCACTGCAGTACCGTATTCGAGTCGTGAAATAGCGTTGATTGAAGAACTTCAACTCCAATTCGAACTAGCTGAGGTTTCATATCTCGATAACACACCTGAGGGTAAAAACATAGCTACTGATTTGTACCAAAATGTCGATTTGAGATTCATCCAGGATTTTAAATCAGTGTCACTTATTGGTGTTCCAGAGTACATTCTGCAATTCTGTTCCTTTACCTCGGTCCAATCATCACTTATCATTGTTCCACAAGCAGTCCAGTGCTTTATATCTATGATTCTATCAGTATCAACCACCTCCACACACTCACCATCTTCGCCAATACCAAAAATGCCCGCATCCCTCCTTTCACCACAACATATTCTGCCTTAAGTTTCCTCACAGTACGTATTACTGCGCCTGAAGTTGATGTAGAGAATTTATGGAGAGCTTATCAAAATTTATTCGTTCCTCCTGAAGAAGTCACACTTATTATTCATAACTATTCGACAAATATGGCCGATTGGGAAGTTCCAAACATTGTACCATGTTGTGATTTGAATTCCTTTTATGATCGTGTTGAATTAAATGCTCTCAATGGATTCACTTCCGAATCGCTTATTGGGGTATCATATGAACGAAGTGATTGTACTTTCTTCATTGAGGAGGATCCAAGAGGTGGATGGGTCTTTTTTGCACTATGATAAATTGATTTTTTTTTTTTGCTAGCTCTATTTATAATGTTCATAGATAGAGGTTTATGGCTGTAAAGAAGTAGAATTGTAGTAAAATTGGAAATTCCACGGAAAAACAAATACTCTTCCAGAACGGGGATCGATCCAGTGTCATTTTTTTCGAAGTATATGCAAAAAGCAAAAAGAAAAAAAAATTAAGGCATCTAGGTCCTACCCGGATTCGAACTGGGGTTGTTCGGATCAAAACCGAAAGTGATAACCACTACACTATAGGACCGAAACGCGAACTGAAAAATGCGCGCATAAAACAGACTAAGTTGTCACGGTAGGGGCACTACTCCCCTCTTAAAAAATTCCTCAATAAAACCTAATTATTAATGATTTATACTTGGGTATTTGGTATATGCACTTGTTTTAGCAAAACTTGCTAAATGTGTTACAGTTATTGTTTTATCCCCCCACCACCTACGGATTGCCCCCTTCCTTTGTCTTGTGATAGTCATGCATATATATATCAGTCTTATCAGCCTCCACCCTCCACCATATCAACACACCAAACTAACCCCCTTTGAATTTTTTTGTATACATCAATATAAAGATGCAATCACATTTAAGTTCAATTGGCTCTCAACTCTCTAATATATATTGTCCTTTTATATTCCCTTTTTTTTTTTACAAAGAAGAAGCAAAGATTAATTTTGTAACTATTGGAGTGTGAAGCGAGGCAAAGATGATTAGCGCTGTCGGGTTGATATCAGATAGCGGGATGTGTGCACGGACTAACAAATCCCGATTTAAATCTTCTTTTTTTTTTGTTTCCCATTTCTCTCTTCTTCACTCTCCACACACATACAAACAACACATATAGAATGACACGCAGTATTGACGAACGTTTTGATGAATTGTGCAAAACTGTTCCAATTGTGGACACACATAACGATTTCCCCTATTTGTTAAGAGTTCAACTTCACAACGAACTTCATGCCGATGGGAACAAGTTTGATTTTGATAGTTGGTTGGGATCCCATACCGATTTGCCCAAAATGCGTATTGGTCGTGTTGGTATTCAGTTCTTCTCTGTTTATATCGAGTGTAAGGACCCTGATTATTTGTATGAAGATTTCAACAAGGCCAATTCTGCTGTTCGTGACACTCTGGAACAGATTGACGTTACAAAGAGATTGGTTGATGAGTACTCTGAATCCCTTAAATTTGTCCACACTGCAGATGAGGCAATGCAAAGCTTTTTGGACACGGAGGGGAAGAAGATTTCCATCACAATGGGAGTCGAGGGGCTTCATCAATGTGATTTGTCATTGGCTGTGGTGAGACAGTACTACGAACTTGGTGTCAGATACATCACTTTGACTCACAATTGTGACAACCCCTTTGCCACTGCTGCCTCTTCCATTGCTGCTGGTAAAGAGGACAAAGGTTTGACCGAGTATGGTCGTGATGCCATCAAGGAGATGAACCGTCTTGGTATGCTTGTTGATCTTTCACACGTTTCTCACAAGACAATGCTCGATGTATTGGACGTTACGCAAAGTCCTGTGATCTTCTCACACTCCTCGGTGTGGGAATTGTGTCATCACGAGCGTAATGTGCGTGACGATGTATTCTTGCGTGTCAAGGAGAATGGTGGTGTATGTTGTGTTAACTTCTTCCCAACGTTCCTTCAACAGCCTGGTAAGGAAAAATGTACTATTGACGATGCTGTGGACCACATCGCTTACATTATCAAGCTCATTGGGTGGGACCACGTTGGGTTGGGTTCAGACTTTGACGGAATTCCACAAGGCCCAGAAGGGCTGGAAGATGTGTCCAAGTATCCGGAATTGATTAAGAAGGTTTGGGAACGCACCGATGCTAGTGAAGAACAGATTGCTAAGCTGATGGGGCTCAACGTTGTTCGTGTGTGGAAGGAGAACGAAGTGGTGTCTTCCCAGTTGAAGAAGGGCAAGATGATCCCAGTTGAATCGAATTGGGATAAAAGAGAATGGAAGTTCTACGAGTATTCGAAACGTTTCCCGGAGATTTACCCCGGATCGTACGATGCTATGAACAACATCTGGAGCACCAAGCAGAGACTCGATAACAACAAGTGAATAAATAAAAAACATTACTTTTTTTTTGTCTATAAGAGACCATAGACACATATTTATGCGACACGAATGATCAATGTGTGGCGCTCGTCTATACCTTCCGCGATGACTCAGATCGTACGAGCGCATCTCGAGAAAAGTATAAGAGAGTAAGCTCATCCCCATATACGTTAAGCTGATTAAAAAAACAAATCACCAACCAATTACCTGAAATAATGTCAGAATACGTTGTTGTTGGCGCTGGAATCGTCGGTCTCTACACTTCCTACGAGCTCATCACAACATTGGGCGCAGACCCAAAGCAAATCACCGTCTACGCAGAGTTCCTTCCAGGGGATCAGAGCATCAACTACACCTCTCCTTGGGCTGGTGGTAACTTCTCCGGAATCACGCCTCCAGAACCCGAAGTGATGGCCTTTGACAAGTACACCTACACAAACCTCGAAACCATTCAGCGTTTGTTGGGTGGTCCAGAGTGTGGATTGGACTACAAGCCTTCTACAGAGTTGTGGGGAGGATTACCAGCCCCTGAAAAAGTTGCTTCTCTCAAGACTTATATGAAGGATTACCAGATCATGCCACAGTCCGAGTTGCCCGATGGTGTTCTCTTTGGTGTCAAATCCACCATTTGGAACTTTAACTGTCCGAAATTCCTTGCAAACTTGCAGAAATGGCTCGAAGCTCAAGGGGTCAACTTCATCCGTAAGAGACTTTCACACATTGTGCAGGCTTATGGGGACAACACCAAGTGTGTCTTCAACTGCACTGGAATCGGTGCCCGTTCTCTCGGAGGTGTCCAAGACAAGGCCGTCTATCCAACTAGAGGTCAAGTTGTTGTCGTTAGAGCACCACACATCCAGGAAAACATGATGCGTTGGGGTGAAGGGTATGCTACATACATCATCCCACGTCCTCACTCCAATGGTGAGCTCGTCTTGGGAGGGTTCATGGGCGTGGACGACTGGAGCCCAGACACCACAAGGGAACAGACAGAAGACATCATCAAGAGAACGACGGAACTTCTCCCAGCCATCTTGGACAAACCATTGGACATTTCGAGAGTGGCTTGTGGCCTCAGACCGTCGAGACACGGTGGTGTTCGTGTTGAGCTCGAGGTCGTTGGAGGAAAAGTGCTGGTGCACAACTACGGCGCAGGGGGTTATGGTTACCAAGCTGGTCTCGGGATGGCCCACAAGGCTGTTGAGCTGCTCAAGTCCTACAAGCGTGCAAACAAGCTATGAACTTGTTTTTTTGTTTTGTTAATTCTCAATGTCTACCGTCTCTTTCTCGAGCATCTCCTTCTATCAACTCGTAAGCTGGTTTGTAATCTTTACCATCAAACAACGAGGGGTTCCTCACCGTTGTATCAACCCCTCCTAGACTCGTGTAACCCAAATCGTACAAAGAACAGTACTCTATCCCAAGACTCCTGAGGAAACACCAGATCTCATCGTATGACCAATCAACAACCGGGTGAATCCGCACAAACTCTGGCCAACCTTTGTCTGTTGGTTGGATATCCCGTAGTGTCTCAGCGTAAGGATCCGTTCTGCGTGTTCCAACAACAATCGCACGCACTTCTGGGTGTTCTCCGAGGTACTGTCTGAACCCTTCTTTCAACGTGTTGTTATACTGTGAGAGGTGGAGGTTATAATATGTGGATGATGTCGATATGAAGTCAACGAGTTCTGGGAATTGCGGCTCGTAGTTTACCAACACGGCCTCCACTTTTGGTTCCACCGGGTGAAGCACAGAGAGGTACAAGATGAGCATCACCAAACAGTCTTTCCCACCGTTGTACGACACGGCAATCTCCTGTTGTTGATATTTGGCCAATGCCGTTTCGAGAACCGAGAGCGAATGTCTGACCCTGTCTTGTGTCCTACTGATCAACTCTTTGTCTTCGGACAACGCCAGGAAACTGGACACAGCGGAGTTGGCATCCCGACAAGTTTTATGAAGCGTCTTCTGGGTGCTCATTATTTGCCACAAAATAGCGAGCAGAAGGAGTGTAGAGAAGAGCATGTCTTTTTTTTTGAGTTTTAACAGCTGTAGGAAAAGATCCACCACAAAAGAAGAAAGCGCGCGCTAGTCAAAAAGTACATCAATAGATATATATATATTTACACAAAACCCTATAATGCCGCAATATCGTGGTTATACTGTTCCAACAACTTGAGATCATCCTCATCAGCTTGGTTCCATAGTGATGTCCATTTCTTCTCTGGGCCCAAATCCAAGTCGAAAGAAACTTCGTCATCTGCCAATAACATTTTGCGACCTTCTTCACACACATCCCTCATTGCCCGATAAGTTTCCATATCCCCCTTGATCCCATTCACCTTCATCTCGTTAACTAATGAGAGGATAGAGGACAGCGACTTGTAGTGACGCCATTGGCATCGGATGACCTCGTTGTAGACCCCCACGGTACATGCATAGATATACGTTCTGAGTCCCTGTTGCTTTGCTATTTGGAACACGGCCATCGCAGCATCCGGGTTCCTAAACCCTTCAGAAAGCGTCTTGATCGAATGTGATAGGAGGATCGGCAACGAGTGTTCATTCATGAGAGGTTCCATTGGATTTTGTTGAGAATGTTGTTCCATCTCTTTAAGCACTGTGCTGTTGACTTTCACAGGTTTGAACTTGTTGGATGCAAACTTAACATCCATCTCCTTGATAACACCTTCGATATGTGTCACGAGCGCATAGTCGCTCTGGTCTGTCGTGGAGATGGCATCTAGCGTTGGTCTCATTGCCTCTTTCACCATCTTCGTCTCACGTCCACGCATGGGACGCTCGGGAAGCACAGAAGAGGACAATGCTGCTTGTTCTCTGTTGCTCGCCATCTGCACAGCCCTGAACGCGGCGTCGAAGATGAACTGGTTCTGCTTGTGATGGGACGTCTGTTCTGGATGGGACATAACTTCTTTGAAGATTGTGGAGAGCTCATCTTCTCGGGCTTTGGACAGTGTATCCACTTTTCCCAGAGGATCGAGTTTTAGTCTTAGGGGGGAGGTTCTTTGTAATTGGCGAATCAGCGAGAGTCTCATCTTAGAGGTGGTGGTGTGTTTCTATGAAGGATCACAAAAGGTTGGAGAAAGATGAGGGAGGGAAAAATCTGTGTAGAGAGTGCGCTTACCATTGGATGTTGTTACTCAAATACAAATCTTACAAAAAACAATTTACTCTTTTTAAAGTGTTGAACCCTTTCAAAGTTTCCATATACAAGTTCCTCCTCCTCTCCATATACAAGTCTTTTAGATACTCTTGACAAATCACTGCTGCTGAGCAGCCTGGAGTCTATTGTAGTTGTTAGTACCATATCCTCTCTCTCACCCCCCACACAAAGAATATATATATACCCACCCTTGGACCACCTTGATGTTCGTATCGAGGAATCTGTTCACACAGTTGCCCAAACAGGACTCCTCCTGTCCACTCAGTTGTCCGTTACCGATTTGTGTAACACACTTCTTGAAACACATGTCAGTGAACTGATGGATCGACGTCTGTACTTTCGACTTGGAATTCTCGGCCTCGATAAACTGGAGAATCTCTTTACGGCTCGGCTCGTCGAGATTGGCGAGATCTTGTTGTGTAAGTGACATTGTTTTCTTCTTCTTCTAATAAAGTTTCTCAGTGGAGAGTCTTCTCGGGCGTTAAAAGTGTGAAAAGTTCGAAATCAAATGAGACTACACCCGCACACCAGTCTAGTCTCGAGTCTTTACAAGTCTTTTAAGAGAGAGACTATAGACTCATTTCTTTCATTCTTTCTATATACAAACATGTGTTCCTCTTTTTTTATGCATAACTAGTACTTGGCTCCACCATTCTCTTAGTCACCGTCTCCCAGTCCACAGCCCTCCACACTTGTTCCAAATATGCCTTTTTACCAAAGACACCATAATCTTCCAACCAAGCTTTTGGAGAAGCATCAATAGCCAATAATGGAACAAATTCATGAGGTTTAACTTGTTCTCTCTGTGCACTATACATCGATTGCAATTTCGAACTCCAATCGGCAATTCTCTTATCTTCAGCATGACGACCAATATCAGCATCTTTCAATTGAGAAAGTTGATTAGAACGAGATGGTTGAAATGGTGTTCCTGAGTTATAAGTATTAACGACATAAAGTCTGTCGTATTGTGGAGTATTTCTGTTCACGTTTTGTGAAAAAGAACGATAAACGAGCCATGTGAATCCATCTCCAGTAATAGCATTTGCTGATGATAACAAAAGGGTTTTAAATTCAAGTAAAGATCCAAAATGTTCTTCCAAGGCAGTGATGAGTGTAAGAGGTGGTTGATTTTCAATCTCTGTGGAGGAAATCAAAGGGGTTTCAAACATTGAAGATCTAGTTGATAATGATGGGATCTGTGTAACACTTCCTCTTGTGGAACTGAGTGAGGAATAGGCAAAGTTCAAATTGTGCAACAATGAAGCTTGGTTAAAGATGTTCTTCTTACTTCCTCCATTATCGGAACTGCGTGCATATTCGTTGATCAACACAGACAATCCAAGTTTTGAATCAATCTGTTGACGTCTCAACTCGGAACCGAGTTCTGTAGAATGTTCATCAACACGAGCAAAATAAGCATTCTCCAATCCTTGAGATGACAAGAGACCCGGGATTCCACTCTCTTTAAACTCTCCCAAATTGTTCAAAGCTGGGAAATCGTATTTGACCGATGCAGCTGTCGACTGGGAACGTGTCAGTGGTCTCAACACTGAAACAACACCGCCTCTAATCATTGTATGTTGGTGTTGGTGTTGTTGTTTTGTTTTTGTGTTTGTAAGATGGGGTTTTAATATGGTGAATTGGCCGAGATTTTTCACTTTTTTCTTGGATTTGTTAGTGCTGCGATGTACGCTGCAGAATAGAGTTTAGCGTAACTCTCAGCATGCTACTCCACATACTTTTACACTACTAATAATTTAAAATAATACTTCACTGTAAAGCAATCTTTCAAAAAGTTTGCCACCCTTCTTTGTTGTTTTTTGTTTGTCAATTTATACAAAGAGAGAGAATTTTTTTGATGACATCCTTCATTGATAAACCTCTGGGAGATCTTAATGGGTCCCGTGTTCTTGCCATTGGTGGAACTGGTGGTCTAGGCCGTACAATTTCCCTTGAACTTGCTAAACATGGGGCCCAAATCACCGTTGTTGGTCGTTCTTTCCATGATGAAGATGTTTCAAACATCCAATTTGTTCATGGTGATTTGGAGACTATCAAGAGTTCTGTTGATGTTGCCAAAGGATTGTTGAATGATGTTGCGGAGTATCAAATGGTGTTGTTCACCACAGGTATCATGGCAAATCGTATCAGAGAAGAAACACAGGAAGGATTGGAAAGGGATATGGCTGTTAGTGTTCTCAACAGAATTGCCATCTGGGATGTTTTGGGTCCTGCTTTGCAAAAAGGAACTAAGGTTTTTGTGATGGCATATCCTGGTAATGGACAATTGGGAACCCCGAATGATTTGAACCAGGAACTTAGTTACAACTTTTGGACTGCACATATGAATACTGTGGCATGCAATGAAGCACTTGTTGTTGATTCTGCTATAAAGTATAATGACGAGATAAAGTTCTACGGTATCAACCCTGGACTCGTCAAAACCAAGATTAGAAACAATGCACTGGGACAAGGTTTTTTCCAAAGTATTATTGAAAAGCTTGTTGGATGGATGAATCCTACACCTGAACAATTTGCAGTTCAATTGTCCCCTGCACTCTTTTCTGAGAAATTGCAGAATTATAATGGTGTTCATCTCGATAAGAATGGGAAACTGCTGGCAGTTTCAAAAGGGATGACACCAGAATACGCTTCAAAGCTAATGGAGGGGTGTCATGAGTTGATTAAGGATAAGACGGGCTTCTGAATGTCTTTTATTTATTTCTTTATTTCTTTATTTCTATCTCGCTAAGATTTATGACATTTTTCGGTAGGGCCACTGTTTTGGGCACTTCCTAATTGGGGTTAAATTGAATCTGTCTCATGTGTTGTTTTTTTTGGGGTTTGGGCTTTTGGCAGCTTTTTTTCTTCTTCTTTTCTCCACACATACACATAAGACAAGAAGAAGACAAGAAGAAAAGCAGCAAATGGTGAATTCCAATAGCAGCATTTCTTCGACAAACTCTGAATTGCTGCTCCAGACACAACAGTCTTCGTCTTTGGCAGAACTTCAACACGAAGCTCAAGCAGATAGAAACAGGTTGGAAGGGATGTTGGCAATGTATCGTAACAGTGAGGATTTGGCTTCAACAGAATCCCCAACAACAAATGAAGACGACTATGAAGATGCTGATGACTTTATTGTCAACAAATCTCAACCACATAGCAAACATTCTTCTTTGATATTTGAAAAACCAGAAACTTCCATGATGATTTCACTCAACTCTCCAACGTTGAATCGCAGATCTGTCATCTCTGAATACGCTGGAAGTATCCATGATGTTTCCGAGGACATACATGCAGTCACCATCACAAAACCATCTGTTGTGAAGATCTCACGTAATCCTTCTTCCAAATCTTCTAAAAGACATGAAAAGACAAAATCAAATGAATCTGGTGCAACTAACAGTGGAACTTCGGATAACCCTGAGAGTTCCTATTCTGGAAAAGATTCACAGTTCCCAGCATCGATTGCAGAAGAAGTAATTATTCCTCATAAACATGTCAATTCCACCGATACTTTTGACTTTGACGTTGGTCCATTGAATACAAAGAAGGAAAACACAATTGTTTCAGTTGAGAAAGAAGAATTGATTATGGTTGACCCTGCAATTCCTTCAAGATCTCCAAACAGACCAGTTTCTGCCATTGGGATACCTACAACAGTTCCAAAAGCGGAAAAAACACAAAGACGGACTCAGTCTGAACAGATTGGTGACACAAGACAAATTGTTCAAGAGTTCAAGACAATGAAACTGGAGAAGGAAGAAGAAGAAGGAGAAGAAGTAGGAGTAGGAGAACGTGTTGTTTCACAACCACGGCCACTTCCACCGCCTCCACTTCCAGAACACAGAGTCGTGACGCCTGTTGAAGAGAAGCCCAAGAAGAAGAAGCACAGAAGGAAGTCCAGAAAGGGCCACTTCAACCACGACACGCTTGTCACGTTGTTGCAGGCCACAGAGGGCACAATCGTTGGACAGGAATTCCAAGGTATCGGGCTCGAGCCCCAGGACAAGCAGCTTGTCGAGAGGTTGGTGGATTCGCTCTCCAGACTGACTGCGGACATGATTGTTGATGATGAGAGAAGAGAAGAGAGTGTCAAGCGGCTCAACAGGGCCATCAAGGCACTCGAGGGTTTTTAAGGCTTTTTTTTTGTTTATTTAAAACATTGTTGTTTCTATTGAATTAAAAAAAAAAGAAAAAGATAAATAAATACAAGCCTAGAAGGAGCTCCAGCTCCAATCAGCGGGCACATTTGACACTTCAGTTCTCTTTTCTTGTCGTTTCTCCTTCTCGGGCATAACTTTGAAACTATCAACAAGATATGCTCCCCATTCTTTCCCACAGGGGAAACATACTTTACACACTGTCCCATTGACATCAAAAACACAACTATAGGCCAATCTTGCCTTTGACAAAAGACATTGTGCACAAAAGATTTCACCACATTTACGACAATGATGTCTTCGGTTCATCAACGAAAATGCACAACCACAATCAAAACAAGTTGTTGAAGATCCATTAGGTTTCCAATGGTCACGTGAAACAGATGTTGGACTAGTTTGTTCTTCAAAAGCAGGGACAATAGGTTCCAAAGGACGAAGAACACAAGGGACATAATTTGGAGTACGTGGATCTGCGACTGTTCTTATCGGTGTGAGGGCAAAACGAGGTGCTTTTTTCTTTGATAAGGGTTCATCTGTTCGACTTTGAACATCCAAATTAGAAATGGCTGTCATTGAAGTGATGTGATGGGAGAATGTGTAATTGCTTGATGTTGATGGTGCCGGGGACGCTATTGAAGCGTCCAATGATACGATGGCGGGTTGGTATTGTCTTGAGTTTGGGGTGATGTTTGAACTAGGCATACTCTCTGATTTCTCTGGTAAAGTTGTTCCAATGCCGTCCAGCGACTTTTTGGAAACAAATTTTGGTGCACGTATCTGTTCATCATAATCAACTAATGGATTATCAGTGGGGAGTTCTTCAATGAGGTTCTCTCCTATTGAAAACGTACGACCATTTGAAGTTCCTGAGGATGTTGAACTTCGATTCGAATCAGGAAGTGTTGCAGATATCACACTGAGTCGTTTGCCATTCGGAGTTATGGGCTTCTTGGAGAAGCTGAACTGATCTGGGAGGTCCATTCTTGTGTGTTGTGTTGTGTGTTGTGTGTTGTGTGATAAAGATAGAGAGAGCAAGGGGGGACGGGGGAGGAAATCCACAGCTTTTTATGAAAATTTGTCCGTAATTATCCCTTTTTAAAAATAAAAACCCCACCTGATAATGATCTGTGGTGTTTATCTTATAATCTATCTCTCACTCTCTCTCTCCAACTGATAAAAGAAAAAAAAAAAAAGGAAAACTCGGGCTTCCTGTTGCTGCTGCCTTTTCCTATTTGCTAATCCTCTTCCCCCTGGCAACGATGCTGCTGCTTTTTTTTCCTTCTCAGCCAATCGATTGACGCTGATAAGAAAACACCCCGATTTGGCAATCTTCCTGATCCAAACTGGTTGGGGAGCCCTCATGCTATGTGATTATGTAATCGATGAGTGTGTCATATTATGTAATCGCTTATGTAATCAATTTCGAAATTTCACCACAAAATAAAGTTTTGTTTAATAACCAAAGTCTGCCGCGGCTCGGGAAAAAAGCAGTTTTTAAGCTTAAAAAGCTCATCTTTTTTTCTTCTTCTCCTCTTCTGAAAGGGGGGATGTTTGAAAGACACTCGGGGTTTGATTTTAGAATAAACTTCTCTATAAGTAGAGAACACTATATACACAGACCTCAAAATGTACAAGGCTCAGCAGCCCTTTATAGTCGCGCTTATATAAAAAATGGAAAATTTTAGAGGGGGGGGGTGGTGTGGTGGTGTTTTTAGTTGTATAAAAAGTTGATGTTTTAAGCCAGCTTTCTCTTTCTTTCTTTCTCTCCCTCTTTCTCTCTTTTGTGTGTGTGTTCTCTTTGAATCAACCCGGTTTATTCCTTATCTTTCCGATCTAGGTCACACTTCTAGTGCTTCTCCTCTTTCTCTTCTCTTTTTTTTTTTCAACTCCTTTTCTACCCCTCACTTGTGTCACAATAAAAAGCCCTCCCCTTTTCCCATTTGAAACTTTACTTTTTTGTTTCAACATCATCATCAACATATAAAGAAAAACACACAAAAACACACAAAACACAAAAAATATAATATGCTCAGGCAAAAACGCTTTTTGGCTTCATTGACAAAACAACGTGTTGTTTCCCGTTCGGAACAACAACAACAGCAACAACCATTCAAAGCCTCATCACCACAATCGGTTTCATTTTGGGAACACATCCCCCTCGCACCAGCAGATCCCATCTTGGGAATCACAGAAGAGTTTGCCGCAGACCCGAACAAACACAAAGTCAACCTCAGTGTTGGTGCTTATCGTGATGATGCCGGTGATCCTTATATTCTTCCTTCTGTTCGTATGGCCTCTTCGGTTCTTTACCATAACGAGGCAAATAAGGAATACACAGCCATCATTGGTTCTCAGAACTATAATGCGTTGGTGAAGAAGTTCTTGTATGGTTCATTCAAGACAGGTGCTGATTTTGTTGAACAAGATCGTATATCCATGGCACAATCTCTCTCCGGGACGGGTGCTCTCAAAATTTGTGCAGAGTTTTTAAACAAGTGGTCTCCTTATAACTCCAACAAGGTTTATATGCCCAATCCAACTTGGGCTAATCATATTGCCATTTTTGAAAATTCCGGATTGGAACCACGTCAATATGCATATTATGATCCTGTTACAAACTCACTCAACTTTGAACAACTTTTGGATGAGCTTTCCAAAGCTACACCTGGTTCCTCAGTGCTTTTACATGCATGTTGTCATAATCCAACGGGGATTGATCCAACTAATGAACAATGGGATGAAATTGTTCAAGTGTTGTGTGATCAAAAATTGATTCCAATCATTGATATTGCTTATCAAGGTTTCCAATCGGGGAATTTATTCCGTGATTTATATTTGTTAGAACTTGTTTCTCAAAAGATTGATCAAGGTTCTCTCATAACTGCAATGGTTTGTCAATCATTTGCCAAAAATATGGGTCTTTATGGTGAACGTATTGGTTCTGTTTCTCTTATTACCCCAGATTCAAAAACTCGTAAAGTTGTTGATTCACAGATGAAAAAACTTATTCGTGCAATTTATTCATCTCCTTCAATTCATGGTGCTAAACTTGTTGAGATTGTTCTTTCAAATCCTGATATTTTCACACAATGGGAAAAAGATGTATCTCAAATGGCAAATCGGATTCGGTCAATGCGTATTTCTCTTCATTCTTTACTTGAAAAAAAGAGTTTACGCAATTGGGATCATTTGATTCAACAAAATGGTATGTTTGCATTCACTGGATTGAATAAGGAACAAATTCTTGAACTTAAAAAGGATTATTCGATTTATGCTACACTTAATGGTCGTTTCTCAATTGCTGGAATTAATTCAGGAAATGTGGAGTATCTTGCTGATGCAATGGATAAAGTTACAAGATGAGAGACTGTGATCCCTTTATTTCAACTCTAGTATAGAAATCTGGGTATACAGACAACAACAAAAAGAGATAGACAGAGGAGGAAAGTGTGTGATGACTTATTTATTATTCAATATTCAAAAAAAATATGTGATGCTTATTTATTTTTATATTCCTTTATGTACAATTTGTAAAAGAAAGTAAAACAATTGAAAAGCCCCGGGGCTCAGAACTCCTCATCTTTTTACCCGGAGAGTTTTGTTGTGAGCGGCCCGGCGGTTAAAAAAAAAAGAGAAGCGAATCTGGTAGCGGGACACACACGTCTCCCCACTCGTGGCAGCACACTTTAAATTTCGGAAAAGACTCCCCCTTTTTTTGTCTCTCTTTTTACCCCCTCTCATATAACCTTTCCCCACACACACAAGAGAATGTCTTTTACAGTGTCTTCAGTTCCTACAACTGCATTCACCGATCAGAAGCCGGGCACTTCGGGCCTTCGTAAGAAGGTCAAAGTGTTCCAACAGCCAAACTATACCGAGAACTTCATTCAAGCCATCATGGATTCGATTCCTGAAGGTTGTTCAGGTTCAACACTCGTCATTGGTGGAGATGGTCGTTTCTATAATGATGTTGTGATTCAATTGATTGCCAAAATCGGTGCTGCCAATGGTGTCAAGAAACTCATCATTGGTCAAGATGGATTGCTTTCTACCCCTGCTACATCTCATGTCATTAGATCTTATCCAAATACTACAGGAGGAATCATCTTGACTGCTTCACATAACCCTGGTGGACCAGAGAATGATATGGGAATCAAGTATAACTTGGCCAATGGCGGTCCTGCACCTGAATCTGTCACCAATAAGATGTTTGCTGCATCCCTTGGATTACAGGAATACAAGATCATTGCCGATCTTCCCGAGATTAAACTTGATGTTCTTGGTGAGACAATGGTGGGACCATTGAATGTGGAGATCATTGATTCTACAAAAGATTATGTTGCATTCATGAAGGAAATCTTTGATTTTGAACTCATCAAGAAGTTCATCAAGGAACAAGAACCAAAGGGTTTCAAAGTGTTGTTTGATGCTCTCAACGGTATCACAGGACCATATGGACGTGCAATCTTTGTGGATGAGCTCGGTTTGCCTGAATCCTCGATCCAGAACTGTGTTCCAAAGCCAGACTTTGGTGGATTGCATCCAGATCCTAATTTGACTTATGCTCATACCCTTGTTGAAAGAGTTGATAGCGAACAGATTGCATTTGGAGCCGCTTCTGATGGAGATGGTGATAGAAACATGATCTATGGTGCGGGGACATTTGTTTCTCCTGGTGATTCTGTTGCCATCATTGCCGAATATGCTGAATACATTCCTTATTTCAAGAAACAGGGAGTTTATGGACTTGCAAGATCGATGCCAACTTCTGGTGCATTGGATTTGGTTGCTAAGCACAAGGGACTCAATTGCTACGAGGTTCCTACTGGTTGGAAGTTCTTCTGTGCATTGTTCGATGCCAAGAAGCTCTCGATCTGTGGTGAGGAATCCTTCGGTACGGGCTCGAACCACATCAGAGAGAAGGACGGGCTTTGGGCCATCATTGCATGGATGAATGTTCTTGCTGCTTACTCCGAAGAGAACCCTGGCTCTGAGGCATCGATCAAGGCTGTCCAGGACAAGTTCTGGGATAAGTATGGTAGAATCTTCTTCACGAGATTCGACTTTGAGAACGTCTCCTCGGAAGGTGCCAATGCTCTTGTTGACAAGTTCCGTGACTTCATCTCGGGATCTACCGAAGGGGTTGAGATCTTGTCTGGTGTCACGTTCAAAGAGACTGGGGACTTTTCCTATACGGATCTCGATGGTTCCGTGTCGAAGAACCAAGGGCTCTACGCTAAACTCTCCAATGGGCTCAGATTCGTCGTGAGACTTTCCGGGACGGGTTCCTCGGGTGCCACAGTTAGACTCTACGTTGAACGTTACTCCAATGACAAGAGTGGATACGAGTTGAAAACTACTGAATATCTCAAGACGGAAATTGCTGCTGTTGTCGGGTTCCTCGGCTTTAAGGAGTTCCTCGGTAGAGAGACCCCTGATGTCATCACATGAAAGAAAGAGTAAAGTGAGCTCTTTATATATTTTGCAATTGATTATATTATATATATATATATATATATATATATATATATTTATTAGGGAAATGGCTTTCTTTTTTGTTTACATTTTGTGGTGCGTACCGATTTTATATGTGTGTTTTTTGTTTTTTTTTCAATTGACCGCCGAATTATATAAAAACCGTCTTTTTTCCCTTTTCAATACACAAAACTACCCTTTTAAAACAACAAAAACACAAAAACAACACAAAAGACAAAAGACAAACGCAATGGAACTCGAAAGCGTCGCCACCATTTTGGGACAGTCGCTCGAACCGGCGCTGGCAAAACAGGCCGAGCAGCAATTGCGTTCGTTGGAGACTCAACAAGGGTTTTCACTTACACTCGTTCATGTTGTGGCATCACAAAACTTGCCAGTGGCGACGAGGTTGGCTGGTGCGCTTTTCTTCAAGAACTTTGTGAGACGTCGGTGGGTTGACGAGGAAGGAAACTACTTGAATGCCGATGTTGATGCGATCAAGAGGGAGATCATCCCATTGATGATTTCACTACCGAACAACCTCCAAGTCCAGATCGGTGAGGCCATCTCGCTCATTGCCGACTCGGACTTCCCCGAGCGCTGGCCTAACTTGATTGACGACCTCGTTTCGAAGCTCAGTGACGACATGCTCACCAACAAGGGTGTCCTGACCGTTGCGCATTCCATCTTCAAGCGTTGGAGACCGCTGTTCAGGTCGGATGCGCTCTTTCTCGAGATCAAGCTCGTGTTGGACAAGTTCCAGAAGCCATTCCTACAGCTGCTATCGCGTGTTGATACGCTCATTGACGAGAGTGCAACGAACAAAGCACAATTGCAAATCTTGCTCGACGTTCTCTTGTTGCTTGTCAAGATCTACCACGACCTCAATTGTCAGGACATTCCAGAGTTCTTCGAGGATAACATGAGTGCTGGAATGACAGTTATCCACAAGTATCTGGTGTACTCCAACCCATTGGCCACAGACAACGATGATGATTCGGAAATTGATACTCTCACTAAAGTGAAAACCGCCATTTCTGAATTGATCCAACTCTACACAACAAGATACGAAGACGTTTTCGAACCAATGATCCCACAGTTTATCCAATCAGTTTGGAATTTGCTCACAACTACCGGTCTTGAATCCAAATATGATATTCTTGTCTCGAAATTGCTCTCTTTCCTCACTTGTGTTGCTAGATTGCCAAAACATTCGGAATTGTTCCACAATGAAACTGCAATGAAGGAGATTACAGAACGTATCATCATTCCAAATCTGACTGTCAGAGATTCGGATGAAGAATTGTTTGAAGATGATCCAATTGAGTACATCAGAAGGGATCTAGAAGGCTCTGATTCCGATACTAGAAGAAGAGCTTCGATTGACTTCCTCAGAGAACTCAAGTCAAAGAATGAGGCCCTCGTTACCCAAGTTGTCATGAATTACATCACTCATTACCTCCAAGAATACTCCAAGAACAATTCGGAATGGAAGTATAAGGATCTATCCATCTATCTTTTCACCGCTTTGGCTTCCAAATCTTCTGCTTCTGCATCTGGTGTTACTTCAACCAATATTCTTCTCGATGTTGTCCAGTTTTTTGCTAACAACATCGTTTCCGATCTCATGACCGATAGTATCCATCCGATTTTGAAAGTTGATGCCATCAAATACATCTATACTTTTAGATCACAACTCACAAAGCAACAATTGCTCGAATCTTTCCCGATTTTGAACAAACATCTCCAGGCATCAGAATACGTTCAGTACACATATGCATCCATTACCATTGAACGTATTTTGTCCTTGAGAGGATCGGATAAGAAACTCATGTTTAACAAAACCGATATCCAAGGATTTGTTCAAGAATTGTTACAAAATTTGTTCCAATTGATTCTTAAACATTCATCCACCCCTGAAAAGCTTGCAGAGAATGAATTTTTGATGAAGACATTGATGAGAGTTATGATCATTGCTGAAGATACAATTTCCGGAATTGCATTGGAACTTGTAAAGAATTTGCTTTCCATTGTTGGAATCATTGCCAAAAATCCATCGAATCCAAAGTTTTCTCATTATACTTTTGAATCCATTGCTGTTCTCATTAAATTTACAACTTCTTCAAATTGGCAAAACATGATGACTACTATTGTTCCTTCATTCCTCGAACTTCTTGGTATGGATGTTCAAGAATTCGTTCCATACATTTTCCAAATTCTTGCATTCCTTTTGGAATCTGCACCACAGGGGACTCCATTACCAGACACTTATAAACAATTGATCCAACCGTTGTTATCACCAAGTGTTTGGGAATTCAAAGGTAATATTCCAGCTGTGACACGTCTTTTACAATCGATCATTTCGGTGGATTATACAGGATTCACGGATGTCACTGCATTACTTGGTGTTTTCCAAAAGTTGATTTCATCCAAATTGAACGAATATTATGGGTTTGATTTACTTGAAAGTATTTTGGTTAAATTCCCTGATGGTGTTATTGGTTCATATACCAAAAATGTTTCGATATTGTTACTTCAAAGACTTCAAAATTCAAGAACGGAGAAATATGTCAAAAGATTAATTTCATTTGTTTCTAAATTGACAGTTGTTAAATCTACCGATTATGCTTTGGAATTCTTTGATCAAGTTCAACCTGGTATTTTTGGTACAATTTTTGAACAATTTTTCATTCCTTCAATCCCAACTATTGGTAATATGAATGAAAAGAAGATTGTTATTATTGGATTATCTCATCTTATTCAATCCACCAAATTCATTCAAGGAGATTATCAGAAATTACTTGTTCCAACTTTGGAGATTTTGATACAATTCACCACATCGGAATCCATTCGTAATGTTGGTGCAGAAACTGATGAAATGCTTGAACTTGAAATGGAAGAAATATCATCTTTTGGATCAAATTTCTCTAAATTGGCAAACATTCCTTTGAGAACATTTGATCCAACAAATATGAATCTGTATCAAGCACAAATGTATTTTGTTGATCAGATCAAGAAACTTAACAATCAGTCTGGTGGTGCCTTTGTCAATCAACTCAAGTCACAGTTGACTGCTGATGGAACACAAAAGCTTGCTGATTTGGGCTTCTAAAAGAAATATATATATATATATATATAATTAACTTTATATGTTTCATTTTCACGTATATTACAAGTCGTATCATCAATTGGAGGAATTGACGGTGTGGAGATCGCCAGGATTTTGTTCTTGTTGTTGTTCATCTTCTTGTTCTTCTTGTTCTTCTTCTTTTAACGTCTGTTGTTGTTGTTGTTGAATCTCTTCTTGATCCTTCTTCTCCTTCTCAAGCCTATCACGTTCGGCAATCTCGGCAGCTGTTAAGAATCGTCCTCCTTGACCACGCGGTCTTCTCATTGCATGCTTATGACGAGACTCGTGAAGATATGGTCTTCTTCCACGCGCCACTTTAAGCGACTCTTCAAGTTTAGCACGAGCAATACGTCTCTTGAGAATACGATGATATTGTTTGGCATTGACATAGAAAGGTTGTTCCTGAACCCCTTCCTCTTGTTGTTGTGGTTGTTGTTGTTGATGTGATGTTGTTTCTTCGGGCGAAGCATAACTAGTTGTTTCTTCATGGTTGGCATTACTCAACTGCTGCTGCTGTTGATGTGGATGTTGATGTTGATGTGGATGTTGTTGCTGTTGTTCCTGGAATCCCAGGTTGAGGTTCATTGCAGTAAAGTTTTCATAATCGTCATAAGTCGTTGGTGTGTTGTGCGATTGATCACTTAATGGTGTTGTGGTTGAAGGATCTTGTGTATGGTGGTGTGGGGCGTGCGAATCTTCGAGTCCTTGGAAACTAGTCGGTTCAACATAGTATTGTTTACCAAAGTATGGCATTTGTTGTGATCCCAATGACATTTTGTTGGATCTTCTTTCTTTCTCTCTTCCTTTTCAATAAAGAACCTTTTTAAAGACTTTTGTGTTGTTTGTTGTATGTGTAGTTTTGTGGTAGTTTTTTTGTGGTGGTGGTGGTTTTTTTTTTTTTTCTTTTCGGGTGTGTCCGTCTTTTTTTTGAAGGAGAAGGAAGGAGGGGGTGGGTGAATTTCGTTTTTCTTTCGCAAATTTTTGTGCTTTTTTTGTCTTTTTTTCGCAAATTGGCGCAAATTCGCAAATTCGCGAATTTTACGTCATTCTCTCCCACAGTGCTACATAACCCTTCCCAATCAGTGAAATTACTCCATTCATCCATATATATATATATATTTTATTTCTATTTTCGCGAAAACACACACTACTATTTATTTATTATGGAGGAGAGAGGAGAGGAGACCCCACCGCGGCCTTTGTAAAAAAGCACACCAAAATCCCTTCTCTCTCACCCTTTAATTAAAAAAAATAAATACACCACCACCACACACCACCAAAATGATGCGAAGTTTAGCACTGAGAAGTGCTCGGAGGTGTGTGGCACCAGCCACGCGGTTTACCGCTGTTCTTCCACCCGTGGTTGTGGCGCAGCAGCTCGCCACCCGCTATAGTGCAAGAAGAGCTCTACTACATACAACGCCCCCGGCTCGTCTTTTCAACAAGGATGGTTTCTTTGATTTTTCCCGTTTCAACAAGATGTTGGAGGCTGCAGGGATCGGTGAAGAAGATCCACGTCTCGTTGATCGTAAAAGTAAGCTGTTACTTCAAGTTTTGTTGTCAGATTCCATCAATATGACCGACGTCAAAGCCGAGATTTCTCAATTGGTGAAGGATGGCGCTTCTGTTTCACCATTTGTAAAGGCATTGCTCGAGACTACCGAAGGTAAAGAGGATGTCCCGGGGATGATGGACAAGCGCAAGACTCTTCAAGAGTTGTTGTCCCACTCAGTTGCCGAGGAGAAGAGATTGGCTTCTTCTACGAAGTCGGGCTCAGTCTTTGATGAGGTTTTGAACTCTGAGGAGTCCAAGGAGGCGAAGAGCCAGGACCCTTCCGAGGCTGAGAGACAGAAGGAGATTGAAGAACATCTCAAGAAGGAAAGGGAGAAGCTCGAGGATGAAATGGCCTTTGACAAATGGAACAAACGTAACCAAGAGAAGAAGAAGGAGGTTGAAGAAGAGATCAACAGTTCGGGTAAACGCTTTGTGAAGGATACAAGCGATCCAAACAACAAGGTGTACGCAGTACGTGTTGAACCACTCGAAATTTTACTCTTCCTCATTGCATTGATGTATATCCTCTACTCAACTTCTTCTTCCGAAGGATCCCACGAGATTACATGGCAGGAGTTCCGTACCAAGTTCCTCGACAAGGGTTTTGTTGAGAAGATTGTTGTTGTGAACAAGTCACTTGTGCGTGTTGTGCTCAATGACAATGGTCGCCAATTCATGGGTGGCAACGGTCAGAACTACTACTATTTCTCCATCGGCTCCATTGACAACTTTGAACACAAGCTCCAAAAGGCTCAGGATGAGAATGGCGTCCAAAGCGACTTCAGAGTCCCGGTCAACTACGTCCAAGAGGGTCACTTCTTCAAGACGCTCTTCCAGTTCATGCCAACACTGTTGATGCTTGCAGGTCTTTTCTGGATCACAAAGAGATCTGCTGGTGCCGCTGGAGGTGGTCCGGGTGGAATCTTTGGTGTGGGCAAGTCCAAAGCTAAAAAGTTCAACCAGGACACTGATGTTAAAGTTTCGTTCGCAGATGTTGCTGGTATGGCTGAAGCGAAAGTTGAAGTGATGGAATTTGTTAGTTTCTTGAAGAATCCAGAAAAATACGAGAAACTCGGTGGTAAAATCCCTCGTGGTGCAATCTTATCAGGACCTCCTGGTACAGGTAAAACACTTCTTGCAAAAGCCACTGCCGGTGAAGCCGGTGTTCCATTCTATTCCGTCTCTGGTTCCGAATTCGTCGAAATGTTTGTCGGTGTTGGTGCTTCTCGTGTTCGTGATTTGTTCAAAACTGCTCGTGAAAATGCCCCTTCCATCGTATTTGTCGATGAGATCGATGCCATCGGTAAAGCACGTACAAAGGGGAATTTCAGTGGTGCCAATGATGAACGTGAAACGACGTTGAACCAACTTCTTGTCGAAATGGATGGATTCCAATCTTCGGATCACGTTGTTGTTCTTGCTGGTACAAATAGACCAGATGTTCTTGATCAGGCACTTTTGAGACCAGGAAGATTTGATAGACATATTCAAATTGATAAACCGGAACTCGAAGGAAGAAAAGAGATTTATCAAGTTCATTTGCACAAGATCACACTTGATATTCCAAAAGAAGGTGAACCATTTGCAGAACTTAGTGGTAAACTCGCAGCTTTGACCCCGGGTTTCTCAGGTGCTGATATTGCCAATGTTGTGAATGAAGCTGCTCTGATCGCCGCTAGACATGGTGATGAACAAGTGACTCTTTCCCACTTTGAGCAAGCCATTGAGCGTGTCATTGCCGGTTTGGAGAAGAAATCTAAGCTCTTATCCCCACATGAGAAGAAGGTTGTTGCTTATCACGAGGCTGGTCATGCTATTTGTGGTTGGTACTTGGAACATGCTGATCCATTGCTCAAGGTTTCCATCATTCCAAGAGGTCAGGGTGCATTGGGTTATGCCCAATATTTGCCTCCAGATGTTTACTTACTCAGTGTCAACCAACTTGTGGATCGTATGACAATGGCACTTGGTGGAAGAATTTCCGAGGAATTACACTTTGATTCAGTAACATCTGGTGCTTCTGACGATTTCAAAAAAGTCACCAACATTGCTTTCAACATGGTAACAAAACTTGGAATGTCTCAAAAGATTGGTCCTCTTGCGTATGAACGTAAAGACGAATCTGACTTGACAAAACCATTCTCCGAAGAAACTGCCACATTGATTGATGCCGAAATCCAAAGAATTGTCAATGAATGTGCGGACAAGTGTCGTTCTCTGTTGACTGAAAAGGCAGGCGATGTGGAAAAAGTGGCACAGTTGTTGTTGAAGAAAGAAGTGTTGACCAGAAACGATATGATCAGTTTGTTGGGTCCAAGACCTTTCCGTGAGAAGAACGATGCATTTGAAAAGTATTTGGATCCAAAGGATCCGGTTGCTCCTGCTGCTGTTTAAAGGAAAGGGGGGAGCGAGAGAGAGAATTTTCATTGTAAATAGTCAAGATACGTATAATAGAGTCATATTCCTCTGTTTATATAACTAAGGATTTTTTTTTTTACACAAGCTGTCTCTCCATCTCTTGTTGTCTGAGAATAGCAGCCTTTGTCTCCTCATCAACACAATCGGCAAACAACTCCACCGGCACGTCTTTGAGTCCAGTTTTTCTGGTCAAATACGGTAAGCTCATCACCGTCTGATAAGTCAAGTTCTTTCTCTTTCCAGACTTTTGCTGGTCTTCATTAACAACCCGTCTGATCTCGGCATGTGTAGGTTGTGTCAAACCAGGAACAAACGCCGCACCCGTGTATGGATCTCTCATTCCTCTCGCCAGAGCATATCTGTTTTGTAAGAGGAGTGTATCAACTTCACGAACAGCATTGGCATGTAAGAGCATCCAGTTCTCCTCGTTCATCAAACTGTGTTGCTTGAGAGCCTTCATCGTTCTGGCCTCCATGCTTTCGTAAACCGGTGTTGATTGTGGTTGAACTCCTCCTGTATGATAAACGTTTGATGCTCCATGCCATGCCACAAACTGGTTTTTGTTGTATACACCTCCATTCGTTGGGACCTTGTCCTCAGGCTCAGCCAACTCTCCTTCCACTACTCCTGCGTCACGGGCCTTCTTGACGTAGTAATCATCGGTGATGTTACGACCACCAACGATGATCTTAGCACCAAATTCTCTAAAGATGGAACGAGCAGTCACGAGACCAATGACACGACCTTTATAAGAGTGTGGGATGATTTCACGATCAATGAGGTCAAATTTTTCATCTTGATCAATCACAACTTTGTAAAGTGTACGATGTTTCTGGAAAAGAAGATAGGAATCACGGAATCCCATACAACGAGCAGGTTCAGTGGAGAGCATGTATAGCTTATCACCTTTTCCCCTCACTTTGAACGTTCTGACACGGTATTCACGGTCTCCTTGCAATTCGCCATTCCCGTCAATCTTCGTCTCACCTTCCTCATCTTCAGAAACATCAAACTCGTCATCATGGACAGCAAGCAGTCTTCCCTTGTCGTTGTGGACGTTTCCTTCCAATGACGGGGCAGGTTTTCTTCCTCTCTTGGCCTTCGCAATACGTGGGGTCGAAACTCCACTGTCACCATGATGTCTCTTTGACACGTTATCGTCGTCATGTTCTGGTTTGTGTTTGGGTGGACGGCCTCTTCCTCTCTTGACAGGCATAACAACCACTTCTTCCTTCTCTTCAGACTCATTTTCCTCCTCCTCTTCCTCTTCTTCTTCCTCTTCTTCTTCTTCTTCCTCTTCTTCTTCCTCTTCTTCTTCAGCCTCGTGGTTGTCCTCCTCGTACTCGTCATCCCCATTCATCTCGATCTCATGTTCACCATCTGGGGCCGTTTTGGTGGACGCTTCGTTTGCAGACTTTGTGCGAGCTGGAATTGGGAGTGTTAGTCGAGGGAGTTTTGTTTTTCAAAGGGGTTTCGGGGTGACATACCTCGTCTTTGTTGTGACATTTTCTGGGGTGTTGTATGTTAATCTTGTTGAATGTTGATGTTGATGTTGTTGATATTGATGATGTTGATGATTGTAAAGGCTCTCTCTCTTTCTTTCGCGAATTTTCGCGAAATATTTTACTGACACGTACGATGATGGCAGACATGGTTATGAGCGATGAGCGATGGAAAATATAAATTTCTGTGTCAAAGAGATCTCTTCTAATATCAAAATCCCATCTAATAAAAAAAAACCTCAAATGCTCCATCTAAAAAGGACTATTTGGAGACCCCGGACACTCCATAGGTCCATCTCGATCACTGCAGACCTCCAAACTGCAATCACACAGGCAAAAGAGCTCCCCGTCGTCGTCATTGGTGGTGGACATGCTGGATGTGAAGCTGCAACTGGTTCAGCAAGAAGTGGAACACGAACTTTTCTAGTGACTCAAGACCTGGAGAAGATTGGCACGTGTTCGTGCAACCCGTCAATGGGCGGTGTCGGGAAGGGGACGCTTTTAAAAGAGGTTGATGCGCTTGATGGTGTTGCTCCCGGTGTTGTTGATAAAGCTGGTGTTCAATTCAAAGTATTGAATGCATCCAGAGGTCCAGCTGTTTGGGGTCCAAGGGCACAGATTGACCGAAAGATCTATTTGAATGAAATGCAGGCTGTGTTGAAAAATTATGAGAACTTGGAGCTGTTGCAAGGACAAGTGAAGGACATTGTTGTTGAAGGGGAGTTGAACGAGGAAGGTGACAAGATCCAGGCAATCAAGGGAATCATTTTGGAAGACGGGCGTATTTTCAAAACATCGAGAGTGGTTATCACCACTGGAACGTTCTTGGGAGGTGAAATTCACATTGGATTGAAAGCTTTCCCAGCCGGACGTATTGGAGAGAAACCAACTTATGGCATCTCAGAAACACTCAGAGACGCTGGTTTCAAACTTGGAAGGCTCAAGACGGGGACACCTCCTCGTTTCTCTTCTAGGACGATCAACTATACAGGCCTGGAGGAGCAGCTTGGAGACAATCCACCACAGACAATGTCCTATATCAACGACAAGGTCAGCATCACAGACCAACTAAGTTGTTATGGAACACGAACAACGCCACAGCTTCACGAGCTGATCCGTCAAAACCTCGACAAGTCGATCCACATCCGCGAGACTGTGCGTGGGCCTCGTTATTGTCCTTCGTTGGAGTCCAAAGTGATCAGGTTCCCAGATAAGGAGAGTCATCGTATTTGGCTTGAACCCGAAGGACTCGATACTGACTTGGTGTATCCTAATGGAATTTCCATGACGATGCCCGAAGATATCCAAGCAGAGCTCGTTAAAATGATCCCTGGATGTGAGAACGTCAAGATGGAACAACCTGGGTACGGTGTCGAATATGACTACGTGGACCCTCGCCAATTGAGACAAACTCTGGAAACAAAGCTTGTCAAGGGGCTCTTCTTAGCTGGCCAAATCAACGGCACTACGGGGTATGAAGAAGCAGCTGCCCAAGGGTGTGTTGCTGGTATCAACGCCGGTCTGAGCTACCAGAACAGACCAGAGTTGAAGTTGTCGAGATCGGATGCCTATATGGGAGTGTTGATTGACGACCTGATCACCAAAGGTGTTGATGAGCCATACAGAATGTTCACTTCGAGATCGGAGTTCAGAATCAGTGTGAGATCAGACAATGCTGATCTGAGACTGACTGCCAAGGGGAGAGAGCTGGGGATTGTCACAGACAAGAGATGGGCGCGTTTCTCGTCTGATTTGGCGTTGATGGATGAGACGATCAACAAGATGAAGGAGACGGTGTTGACAGCGCACAAGTGGAGCGATCTTCTGGGGATCAGCGTGGGTGTTGATCACACCAAGAAATCTGCATATGACATGCTTCGTTTCAACAACGTCACTGTTCAAGGTGTGCTTCGGGCCCTCGATGAGAAGTATCAGTCAAGAATCCCACAAAGAGTCCTCCACAAGATCGAGATTGACGGCAAGTACAACCCGTACGTCCACAAGCAGCGCGACTTCATCAAGGCATTCCAGAGCGACGAGAAACTACTGCTTCCACTCAAATTCGACTACTCTTCGCTCAATTTTCTGTCAAATGAGTGCAGAGACATCCTCAACAGGGTCCAGCCAGAGACGATTGGCCAGGCCAGACGGATCCAGGGCGTCACCCCGGCATCTGTCTTTGAGCTCTACAGGCTCGTAAAGTCCAGACAGTCAGAAATTTTCGATGAGAGAGCCGTTGCCATGTAAATAGATGTCTATATGTATATATAAAAGTGGAATGGAAACAAAAACAGCGGTTTACACAAAAAGAAGATTTGTGGTAGGGGCAACACTGTATTTCGGCAGATTGTTTCCCCCAATTTATGTCTGCTTCTCTCTCCACCACAAAGAATAGACATTAAATTCACTCCACAAAACCAAAATGAAAAGAGTTGGGGTCTCTTTTCGAAGTTCCCAGCGACGTGGGATCACCACCAAATCAACGGCGTTCGAATACTCGGTGATGCCCAACACTTTTACCTACCGTCTTCCATCGTCTCGATACCCTTACGACTCGGTGTTCACCCCAACTTCGCCATTTGCCTCTCTCTTTTCGGCTCTTTCGACACATCCACTCAACGGATCGTCGCCACAGGACTTCTTTGACTCTTTCCCCTTCACAACGTCCAAGAGACTCGCAAAACACACCGAGAGACCTACAAAAGTGAAGATGCTCGCTGGAGATTTCATAGAAGACTCTCTTTACAACCCACATTATGGCTACTTCCCCACACAGGCCAAAATTTTCCAGACGGAGGCTCCTTTCAAGTACGACGAGCTGCGTGATACTGAAGACTTTATGGACAAATGGCTGGACCAGTACGCCCGGTATGGGAAGAACAAGTCTCTCCAGCTATGGCATACCCCTACAGAACTCTTTTCTCCTTTTTACGGCGAAGCATTGGCACGCTATCTCCTCGTCAACTACAAGTTGAACCTGTACCCGTACAGTGATCTCGTCATTTACGAAATCGGAGGTGGGAATGGAACGTTGATGATGAATATCTTGGACTACATCAGGGATAACGACCCGGATGTCTATTCCCGCACACGCTACAACATTATCGAGATCACCAAACCATTGGCGGAGAAGCAGAAGGTCAATTCGCTGAAGCTGAAGCTCAGAGACAAAGGACACGATGGTGAGAAGGTGCGTGTCGTCAACAAGTCCATTTTGGAGTGGAACGAGACTGTCACGGAGCCGTGCTTTGTCCTCGGGATGGAAGTGCTCGACAACTTGGCACACGACATGGTCAAGTACGACATTTCCACGGATGAGTGCTACCAAGGTTATGTCGTCATTGATGCCAAGGGAGACTTCCACCAGTTCTTCACCCCGGAATTGGACGAATGGACGAGTCTTTATCTTGAGCTACGCAGAGATCGACACAAGTCTGTAGGTGATTCGAGATGGACGTCCCTTCTTGGAACCCCACAGGGTGAAGCCACAACTGTGCATCCACTCAACGATTTGAAGAACCTTCAGCGAGTCCGCAATTGGTTTTCACCGTTCCACAACTCGCTGTCACACACTGAATTCATCCCAACTCGCCTCCTCAAGCTCTTCTCCATTCTCAATACACACTTCCCCGAACACCAGCTCCTTCTCGCAGACTTTGACTCCTTCTCGGGCCAGGGCGAAGGATTCAACGGGCCAGTCGTCCAGACGATGCTTCAAGATCAAGCGGTCACAGCATCAACGTTCATGGTACAACAGGGATACTTTGACATCATGTTCGCCACAGATTTCCAACAGGCTAGAGACATGTACATCGAAACGTGTGGGAAACTGGCTGAAACTTCTAAACATGCCGATTTCCTTAGACAATGGGGAGATATGGAGGCTACTACAACCAGGAGTGGGGAAAATCCACTGTTGGACTTTTATCCTAATGCTGCCTTCCTGCATTCCTAAATCTTATTTATTCATGACACATCTTTTTTTTCTCTCTTTCAATGCATGTAAAATATCGTTATATTCATGACTCTTGGACTTCTCTCATCTTCTTCTCAGTTATAGTAAGGGACTTCAACCAACTCTTGTACAACCCTTTCTTCAATCCCAGTCTCATCTTCTCCTGGCCCATACTCACAAACACCTGTCCCAAGTATTCATACTTCAATCCAACGTCATCAATGCTTTCAATGACATTACGAACCTCTTCGGTCCGATTCATCCCCGTTTGTAACGAGTGTAATGACAATTTGGACGAATTCATAAATGTGATGGCAAGTTTTGCATCGTGTTTCAACAACCACATCCCAGTTTCTTTCATAATCATTTCATTGCACTGTTTTCCCAACTCGCAAATCATTAGGAGAGTCTCATCTTTATCAAATCCATGATCTGTAATTTCACCATCAACGAGGGATTGATATAGTTTTAATGCACATTCAGGTTCCCTTGTGGAGTAAATCTGTGCTAGGGCAAGGTATTTCCCATGTTGTTCCAAAATGGGCAAAACATCAATCTTTGTGATGCGTTCAAGTGTCTGTTTCAGTTGGACTGGGTCATTAATCGTGTGTAAAACAGTTGTTAGTTCAATAGTCGAGATGATATCCACATTGTCCAATGAGGTTTTCGACAACCATCTTTCGAGGAAGAGTTCAAAGAAAGTGCCAAATGCAGTGTCCTTAATCGTGGTTTTGAGTTTTGTGATTAATGGATGGATCCCACCAAACACGTAAAGTTCTCCATGTATCTCATGATTAAAGCAATGAATCAAAATACGTGGATCAACGGTGCCATTCGTCCATGATTCCAATGTCTCATCAAATCTGTGTTCAAGTAGTCGTAAGATGGAAAGTTGCAGATTGATGTATTCAACTTCAATCACTGTGAGTTCTGTTGTCGCTTGGCTTGACGAAAGTTCCCTTTCTAGAGTCTTGATGTCTGTGACCGATTGGAGTCGTTGTAAGCGTGATTGTGGGACAACTAATTGTATAAAATCTGGGCAGAAGAACACAAGTGAGGATTCCACTTGTGATATCTTGCGTGCAAATTCCAGTTCCTGTTCATCTCTCTCCTTATTTGGTGGACCTGCAATCCGTTCAAGTGTGATGATATCAACCAGTGATGAAACATCAACACTCATCGGGTCGACTTTTGAGATGGAAACGTCTTTTGCAAACTTCCAACTTTGAACCTCTCGCTGGTCATCAAGGGAATACATCGTCACTTCCCCTTCGACAACCGTAGTCACGAAATTCTCGTCATGGGTCAAGACTTCATCCGGATACTTGGTCATTGGGATTGTTCCTCTCGAAACATCACCTTTGAGATTGACAACCATACCCATTGCGGGATCTTCCTTTGCCGTTCCACACACCAATAAGAATTCATTCTCCCCGACACCTTGTACAAATGGATTCAATTCTTCTTCACCAGCGGTATTCACGGGGAATAACGGTGTCTGGTTATTTAACTCCCTATTGATATCCAACAACACATACATCCCTTCATGTGCCACAACGAGTTTATCCCCTCTTCTTTTCCCACAAACTGCACTGACTTTAACATCCTTGACGAGTCGTAATGCCTGTTTTGTCACATTGACGACCCTTAGTTGTCCCTTGGTCAACACGGCAACATGGACGCCGTTCTCGTCGCACTTTGCCTTGTGCGACAAGTCGAGCTCGATGGCTGAGACGTCCTTGACACGTCCAATGGCTAGTGGGGTTGGAGTTGGAAGGGAGAAGCATTGTAGTAGTGATCCGGAAACGGAGAGAAGGATCTGGAGTGTTGGCAGAGGAAGAAGATGTGTGACTGGGAACTGCCTTGTGGAGTGGAACTCGATCTGGGAAGTGAGCACGTATTCTGGCCCGGGGAGAAGTGTGTAGCTGAGAATGTAGCCAAGGGATGTTCCTGCGATGATTGTGGTGTTGTAGTTGCACAGAGTCGATATCGTCCCTAAAGAAGGCGGTACGCTCAGAGTGATTGGTGATAGTGAGAATGGACCGGGAGTCGAGCTCTGAAGCGTATTTGTTGACTCTTTATGCTCTTCATGCTCCTCGCTGGTCTGGTCAACAGTCTGGTCAACTTCGCTATCAACAGACTCGCCCATCGACATTTCAACAGTCTCCTCCTCAGCGGGAATCTCAGCCTCACCAGTCCGCAGACTGCTCTCAGCCAATGGCGGGTCCTCAATCTCGACGGTGGCCTCGTGGGTCTCGTCCTCCTTCTCGTGGTCGGTGTCGTCCGTCTCGGGCTGTTGTGGCGAGGCTTCCTCCATCGGGCTCGTTTCAACGGGCGGCAAACAATTATCCTGTGGCGGCGGAGACGGTGTTTCCAGCACCTTTTGTTGGCGGTTTGGCTTGGACTTCTTCTTCTTCGCCATTTGTGCCACTGTGTGTGTGTTATGTGTTATGTGCGGTCCTTTGGGTTAAGATCTCTACACTAGCGCGCGCTCAAAGGGAAATTTTATATATATATATTTCACAAAGTGTTTTTTTACAACAACAAAAGAGCTCCAACAAGGGCGGCACCGACGTTGCGCACGGCGGCTGCATTGGAAGTTGTTGACGACGACGAGGCAGTGGAACTTGGCTCTCCCACAGTCGTTGTGTAGACATTTTCCGTGGCGGTAGCGGCGATGGCGGTGTCGTAGTTGTTTGGGAAGTACGCGGAAACGACACCCGAGGAAGAACCATACGTCTCGAGCTTGACGAGAAGCCAGGTGGAGGAATCGCAAGTGGCGCCGGCTTCACGCCACAACAACGAGTATTTGCCCGAAGAGAGCTCACACGCGACGAACGTGGAGTGGTAGTTGTAGAAGAGCGTCTTGTCGTCAATGTCGTAGATACCATTTGCAATACTTCCATTCGTTGAAACGGTGACGAGCCCTGTGTCGTCGTCAACCTGGAGATAGTAGTCGTCGTTGTCGGCGTCGACACGGAACTGCCCGTCGCTGAGAATGGCGGCGTCACGGACGGTCAGCGTGGTGTTCGAAGCGGTGGCCGTCTTGTCGTAGAAGTACACAGAGCCATCAGCAGCGTATCTCAGCAGCTGGTAGTCGATGGTGTCGGAGTAGAGCGAGTAGTCCAGAGGGGTCACCACAACGGCACCAATGGAGGTCGACTCGGCATCGGTGGTGGCAAGAGAAGTGCCAATAAGAGCAGAAAGAGTGAAGAAGAACATTATTTCTTTAGCTGATCGATCTGATAAAAGAGATTCTCAGCCCTTCCTCCTTCCTCCTTCCTCCTTCCTTTTTATATACACCGCTTTATATGCATCTGGACTTGTCGGACTTTACCCCTGAAAAGAAAAAAGAAAACTTTTTTCTCTCTACATGCACGCAATTTGGAAGCCCGAAATCGGAGTGATGATGATTGCCAGTGATCTATAGAAGATTGATAGAGCAGAATGCACGTCCATCACTCAGCAACGCCCCGGCAAACGCTGCTCTGTTGTTGTCCACCAAGCAAAGCCACCGCTTATCGTAAAATGACTTCCAAGATTTTTTTCTCTACACTAAAAAGAAACCGTTGGAATTGTACGAGGACACACATCTTAACTTGTTAAAATTTCATACTGTCAGCAACGCACGGCTCAATAATAATAAGTCCTGTCTACTATATGATTATTCTTTGGGCATTTGCTTTGTCGTTATGTACATCAGAAATTAAGAAATTAGATCAAACAGAGGTCTTCTCCTCTTCTTCATTAGTCACCTCCAGAACCTCCTGTTCTGCATTTGCATCTGCCTCCGCCTCTTCCTTGGTCTGCATCTCCGACGTCTTTGGAACTCTCTTGTTAGAGACAAACAGCACAAGAACCATCGTGACACAAGCAACACCGGTGGATGTGTACCACACGTTACGAATTGACTGCATAACACAAGTCAAAACAGCTTTTTTGGTGTCATCAGGAAGACTCTGGATTAAGGAAGGCTTACCCATCATCTCAGACATCTCAGCTGCGCTTATCCCTGAGAAAAGCTCCGGATTGGCCTTCATTGCAATCGAAATCTTGTTCTTGACCGAAGAGTTGAAGATGGCTTGTGATAAATCACCACCAATTGCACCACCAAGAGAACGGGAAAAGTTCACTAATGCTGTAGTCAAAATAGTTGATCCTGCAATTTTTGGAGCAGAGAGTTGGGATGCCATGATTCCAGATTGGAGAAGCATACCGATCGAAGCACCAGGAAGAATTAAAAGACCAATATGCATCCCAGGAGAAGAATCAACATCCATCAGTGTCAAACAACCAAATCCAACAGCTCCCAAAACACCAGCAATCACTGCAAATGGCTTCACATAACGAGTTCTTCTGATAAGACCACCAGTCAATACGGAAGCAAGCACAAGGGCAATGATTGTTGGTAAGAAACTGAGACCGGTGCTCAAAGGTCCACGGTTAAGAATGACTTGGAAATATGTTGATCCATAGACACATAACCCCATGAAACAGAAGAAGCAACCGAACAGAGCAAGAACAGGGAAATCAATCCCCGGAACTTGGATAATATGCAATGGAATGAGTTGATTCTTGGAGAATTTGAAATTCCACACACAAAAGGCAACCAAGGTGAGTCCACCAAGTACAAAACACAAGATCACGGCAGCCGAATTCCATGCGAATTCCTCACCACCAAATGTTAGGGCAAGGAGGAAGACAACAACTCCAGCAGTTAGGAGGAATGTTCCGACGTAGTCGATCTGATCGAACTTCTGCTTCCATGTTGCTCTTGGCAATGGAGGATGGAAGAATACCACAAGTGCTAGGAATGCAAGACCACCCAATGGCAAGTTAATGTAGAAACACCATCTCCAAGTGACATGCTCGGTCAAAGCACCTCCAATCAATGGACCAATGATCGTGGAGATGGAGAATGCCACACCAAAGAAGGCAAATGTCATGGCACGCTTGGAGATCGGAACCATTTCACTGGCAACGATGAACACCAATGTCTGAATACCACCACCTCCAACACCAGCGAGGATACGTCCACCAATCAAGACATTCATACTCGAAGCAAGACCACACATCAGCGATCCAGCCTCGAAAAGCACGATAGCAAGAAGTAAGGAGTACTTTCTTCCAAAGATGATCGAGAACTTACCCCAAGTCTGAGCAAACACCGCCATCGTGAGCATATACCCACTCGTCACCCATCCAATCTGCTCATATGCATTGAACTTCGTTCCCACCGTCTCCAGGATAGTCACCACGATCGTCTGATCGAGACCAATAAGGATAATAGTCAAGAAACACGACATGAAACATAGGTAAAGTGGCAAACCTGTCATGTACTGGTCAAACACTGTAGTTCCATCACCTGCGTTCGACTCGATGAACTTTGTCTGGCCAAAGGTCTCTTGATCTTTGCTATCGTCTGAGTTATTATTCGACATTTTTTTTTGTTCCAATCAACACATAATAAGAATAACACCCAAAAGAAAATTACCGTCTTTATATATAAACAGAAACTTCCCTAGAAAAAAAGCTACATGTTCACTTCACCCTCCGAGTTAAGTACGGCGCCCGTGTTGCCATGACAGCCGGAATTCTCCAAAAGAGGAGCTTCCGGCCGGGAAAATCCGCATAAATCCGTCCTAAGTCCGTCTTTCGGACGAAAAAGTCCGTTGTGACACAAACCGTTTCTGGAGCTCCTTTCGCAGTTAGCGGGTGTCCCAGGGTGTATTTCTCGGAGATTAAGGGTTTTCATTCTACCTTCTCCGATAAAACAAAGCAAAAGAGAAACATAACAATTAAAAGAAAGAAACGACTACGAAGCGGCTGAAGACTGCGAGTTGACTGTGATGTTCACGTCCTCCTTCTCAACGCTCTCAACGGTGGTGTTTCCCTCTTCAATATTGGAGGATGCCACCTCCTCTTCTGAAGGGATGCGTCTGTTGCTATAGAACAGCGTCATCACAAAAGAAATACACCCACTTGCAGTAGACATGTAGAACACGTTTCGAATGGACTGCATTATCATGTCGAGAATCATCTCCTGTAACTCCGTTGAGAAATTGGCAATCTGTGATGGATCATTGATGGAGAAATCACCAATGTTGGCGAACAAATCGGGATTCTTTGCTATAGCAGAGTTGAGCTTACTTTTCAAACAAGCGTTGAACACGGTCTGAGCAAGTGCACTACCGAGAGCAGCACCTAATGATCTTGAAGAATTGGCCAAACATGTGGCCAAGATGGTTGATCCTGCAGTCTTTGGTGCAACAAGTTGACATGCAATCATTCCTGTCTGGAAAACAGCACCATATCCAATACCTCCAAGAATCAAGTATCCAATCTTACCAGTAACAGGCGTTTGCACTCCAATGAGTGTGAGAATTCCATATCCAACACCACTGCAAAGGCCTCCAAAGATGGCAAATGGCTTGACATATCTCGTCTTCTTCATCAAAAGACCAGTAACAACATTTGTAGTGATAGCTGGGATCACAAATGGGAAGAGTTCCACTCCCAATTTCACTGGGCCATCACCACGGATCACCTGGAAGTATGTGCTTGCGTACACAATGATTGTGAAGAAGGAGAAAAAACAAAAGAACAGGGAAATCAATGGGAACACAAGAGCTTTTGTGGTGATGAGTTCAATTGGGATCACTTGATGAGTCGAGTATTTGTAATTCCACAGTACAAACAGAGCCAAGAGAGCGACTCCGATGATGAACATGGAGATAATGGCCCCTGAGTTCCATGCGAATTCTTGACCTCCAAAAGTCATGGCAAGAAGGAATATCACAAGGCCAGAAGTTAGAAGAGCATTTCCGATGTAATCAATCTGTGAGAACTTCTCCTTCAATGTGAACTTTGGCATTGGTGGGTTGTAAAACAGAAACAAGGAGGTGAACGCCATGCCTCCCAATGGCAAATTGATGTAGAAACACCATCTCCAGGAGACATGTTCGGTGAACCCACCACCAATCAAAGGACCAGTGAGGGAAGCCAAAGAGAATCCAACGGCAAGGATTGTGAATGCCAAAGCACGCTTGTTGATCGGCATCATCTCCGTTCCAACAACAAAGACGAGGGTTTGAATGCCTCCTCCGCCCACACCGGCAAGGACCCTGCCTCCAATCAAGGTATCCATGTTCTGAGAAAGCCCACACATGAGGGATCCGGCCTCAAACAACACAATAGATAATAGCAAAGAGTACTTTCTACCGAAGATGATCGAAAGGCGACCCCATGTCTGTGAGAAGACAGCCATCGTCAGGACATAACCACTAGCCACCCATCCAATATTGTTATAAGCGTCAAATTTCTCGCCAACGGCAACTAGGAGAGTTGTGACAATTGTCTGGTCCAGTCCAATGAGAAACAGAGAGAGGAAACACGAAGCAAAGGACAAAATCAGGGGGAGACCCGTCATGTACTGCTCATGGACCAGCGTCCCATCACCAGCATGTGATTCTTGGAACTTTGTGATTTCAACAGAACTCTCAAGATCCTCCTTCTTCATCTACTCCTCCCAAATCGAAGCATTGGCAATTGGCCCCAGGCCCGCCGTTCTTTTATAAGTTTCATACCCTTGTGCAGCAGTAGGGAGTGGCAGCCTTGTTCGCTGCCCACAAACAAGGGAGACCGGATCAAAGGCCCAGAACACGAGCGAAAAAACGCTCCGAACAAAGGCATTTAGTGGGCCTGAAAAGGGAGGGAGCTGAAAGTTTGTCTCCAGAGAGATACGAGTTTTGAAGATTTTTTTTTTCTTACTGGATGCTGTTGTTGTTCTCTTATCGTTTAGAGAAAAGTTGATCTTTTACGAACAAAGGCCAAAACCTTAAACAACACTCGGGACAATAGATAAAGGACTAGAGATTAATTAAACAAAAATTAAAAGTTCGTTTCGATTAAAAATTAGGTACTTTCCTCCTTCTCCTGCTCTTGTTCAGCTCTCGTGCCCATCTGGTTATCTGCCGGAATACGCTTGTTGGAGAAACACAACGCACAGATAAAGCCGAGTCCGATTACACCGGTCGAGGTGTAGTAAACGTTGCGGATGGAGTCCATGATGCACTCGAGGACAACAGCCTTGGTGTCATCAGGAAGGGACTGCACCGATGCTGGATCGTTAAGCATCGATGAGAAGCTGGCAGATGGAATGGCGGAAAAGAGCTCTGGATACTTCATCACAGCGTCTTTCAGCTTGTTCTTTAGCGAGGAGTTGAAGATCGCCTGTGCCAAGTCACTGCCGATGGCACCGCCAACAGAACGTGACAGGTTGAATAGAGCTGTCACAAGAATGGTGGAACCAGGTTCTTTTGGTGCCTCGAGTTGGGCAGACATGATACTTGTTTGGAGACAACAACCAAAGCCAATGCCGGGTAAAATCAAGTATCCGATCTTCTGTGCACTTCCAGAGTCAACTTGGAATAGAGTTGTGATTCCTGTACCAACAAAACTGCATGCTGCTCCAAACACAGCCCATGGCTTGATGTAACGCGTTTTTCTCATGAGCACACCACATGCCACAGAGGAAATGATCGTTGGAATGATGTACGGGAAGAACTGCACACCCATGGATACAGGACTTGCATTCTGGATGATCTGATAAAAGGCAGAAGAGTACACCACCAAGCCCATGAACGCGTAGAAGCAAAAGAAAAGACTCAGGACTGGTGCAATCACTGTGGGTTTGCGGATGATGTTGTATGGGATCGTCTGATGTTTGGAGAACTTGAAGTTCCAAATACAGTACAAGATAATGAGAACACCACCAACGACAAAGCAAGAAATCACAGCACCAGAGTTCCATGCAAACTCTTGACCACCAAATGTCAAACCCAACAAGAACACAACAAGGCCAGCCGTCATCAGGAATGTGCCCAAGTAGTCGATTTGATGGAGCTTCTCCTTCCATGTGAACTTAGGAATAGGAGGATGGAAGAAGATGACAAGTGCAAAGAATGCAAGACCACCCAATGGCAAGTTGATGTAGAAACACCATCTCCAAGTGACATGTTCTGTGAAGCCACCACCAATCAGCGGACCACACACCGAGGCCAGCGAAAAGGAAACACCAAGAAGGGCAAATGCGATCGGCCTTCTGTTGATAGGAACCATCTCACTTCCCACAATGAACACCAATGTTTGAATACCACCACCACCGATACCAGCGAGCACACGCCCACCAATCAAAATGTTCATAGTAGGGGCCAGCGCACACATGAGGGAACCGGCTTCGAACAGAATGATAGAGGAGAGCAATGCGTACTTTCTTCCAAAGATGATTGAGAGTCTTCCCCAGGTCTGAGCGAACACGGCCATTGTGAGCATATAACCACTGGCGACCCACCCAATCTTGTCGTAGGCGTCAAATTTACTTCCAACAGTTTCCAGCAGCGTGATGACAATGGTCTGGTCCAGACCAATGAGGAACAATGTAATGAAACACGAGGAGAAGGACATTATGAGCGGGAAGCCCGTAAGGTTCTGGTCGAACGACGTTGTTCCATCGCCGGCATTGGACTCAAAGAATTTCTCGGTGTGACGAGACTCAGGTTCGGCCTCGGGAACGTTTGATATATCAGTTTCTTTCATTGATTGAATTGTTGAAGATAAAACCAGGAACTTCCTCTTCCCCCAAAAAAATGAGGAAGAGGAACGGCTTTTATACAGTAGAGCTGGGGTGTGGCTAGCGCCGAGTAACCCCGAATCTTTCTATGTCTCGCAACATTCCCCAGTGTATAAAAAAAAAGAAAAAAAGAGAATCCCAATAGAAAGTCTTGCCCCCTAAAAGTCACGTTCCACGTGCTCATCTCTCATTGGTTGAGCTATTTGATTGCCACTTAACAGCCGTTGCCCCCTCCCATCCCAAAACATCGCAAATCTACTGTTGCGTCTCAATGAACTTTCTTTTCTGGGGGAAGCATCTCCATGAGTGCTCATAACCACCACTGCTGACGTAATCACAACCCGCGATTGTAGACTGATTAAGGCACATCACTTGATGATATGTCCCTCTCTTACCTCTCTCCAACAGGGGGGCAATGCCGAAGCTTCTGCTTATGAGACACGGCCAGTCCGAGTTCAACGACCTGAACATCTTCTGCGGCTGGCTGGATGCCCACCTCACTGACAAGGGCAAAGAGCAGGCCCGCTCGTCCGCCAAACTGCTCAAGGAGTTTGATCTCCTTCCTGACTGTGTCTTCACTTCCAAGCTCACAAGGACCTGTCAAACGGCTCGTATCATCACCGAAGAGCTCGACCGTGAGTGGGTCGATGTGGAGAGAACGTGGAGGCTCAATGAAAGACACTACGGTGCTCTCCAAGGAAGAGACAAGTCAGAAGTACTAAAAGAACTCGGTGAAGAACAGTACATGTACATCAGAAGAGCCTACCACGGCGTTCCTCCTCTGGTTCAACACGACAACTCAGTAGACGAGAGATACAAGGACGTCCTCAAGGAGCTGCCCAAGGGAGAATCGCTCAAGATGGTGATACAGAGACTCGAGCCCTACCTCAGGGACAACGTGCTCACTCAACTACGCAAGGGCAAAACGGTCCTCATAGTCGCCCACGGAAGCACTGTGAGAGCCGTTTTGAAAGTGGTGAGAGGTCTCAGTGCAGACGAAATCAAGAAGGTGAACATTCCAAACGGAATTCCAATGTGTTTGGAGGTGGATGACGACTTGAAGGCCATTGGAGAAGAGTTCTACCTCGATCCAGCCGTTGCCAAAAAGAGAGCCGAAGAGGTTGCAAAGGAGGGTTTTGCTTAAACATCCCTGGTGGATGAACTACAATCATTACTAATTAAATCCAAATAAAATGTATTGAGACTACTACCTTAGCCTAAAATTAAAAAAATATCCATAACATTTGTAACCATCATAAAAGTCAAGCAACAACAGCGTATTCACAAGATGTATCAGGTCTTTTGGCCCCGTTCCCAACAATTGTTCATTAAAAAAAAGAGTACCAGTACGCAGACACTTAAACGTATTCAACATTGTCCTTGGCGTACTTGATGGCATCTGCAACCTCGTCACCAGTCAGTCCATGCTTAACTCTAACATGTCTCGACAATGCATCACCTCGACTGAATGTCTTCTTGGACAATCCTCCCTCCAGTTGATTGCACACAAGACATCTAAACACCTTCTTACGAGAGGCATGAATGGTCTCCTGATGTCTGATCAGGTCGTATGGTCTCGAAAACTGCTTGAAACAAGGCTCACCAGTATTTGTGGCGAGTGTACAACGGTGTTGACCATTCTCAGTAAGGACAGAGTCCATGCTCTCGTGTGGCTTTGACCCAGGTGCATAAAGTTGCTGAATCTTCTGTGCTGGTTGACGAGGAAGCGTTGAACTTCTCTTCTTTGTCTGAACGGTGAACTCAGGTTCATCATCCACAACAGAATCAGAAGAGTCATGATCGTCAGAAGCCAAACTCATACGATCAATATCTGTCTCCAACTCAGTAGAGTCTCTTGACAACTGCGGTCTCTCGTACAAGTATGGCTGTGCATGATATCCATGAGAAGGGAGCAACTGTGGGGCCTCGTCTAGCGTTCCCTGCGCTTGACTCGAGTTCACATCCGTCACCGTAGCATCGTTCAAGTAAGTCATTTCAAAGTCATCGTCATCGTCACTGAGCTCCTCATCTTCGAGGTCCTCGGGTATCATGGTTGGGCTCAGTGCTCCTGGTATCACAATGAACTGTGACTCATCATCATTGTTGAAATACTCGAGAGTCAAATCTTCGTTGAACTTCAAGAGCTTCTGTGGTGGAGCGGCATCCATTGGTGGGAAACGGTACTCAAGAGTCTGATTTGTTGTTGTGAGCTCAGGGTTAGCATATTCGTTGAATACGTTCAACTCCTCTTCAGGTACATCAAAGTACATGTCATGAGATGCAAACTTCGTCAGCTGCTCAGGAAATACCGTCTGTGGCTGATGTTGTGAATTCTGTGTGTTCTGAGGAGGAAGGTGTGTGTACTCGTCAGGAATAGTCAGCATATCTTCAGAGTTCAAAGCTGACTGGTTTCTGAACAGCTTCTGCTGCGAAATTGTAGGCGACTGCTTGAACGACTGATTGGAGTTGTTCCAGAAGAGATTTGTCATTATCTGTGAAGGCGCCGGCGCCATTTGTGGGTGTGCGCTTGGTTGCTGCTGGTGACCTGGAACGTGATAGAGCTCATCCTCCATAACATCCGTCAGGGTGCGGCGAAGATGTGGGAAAACGGCTAAGGAAGTCATGTTGGAGCTGTCTGTGGCGTGTCTTCTTGGGGTATCTTCTTTAACTGGCGTCAAAGCGGCTGTTTTAGGGTGGACTGAAGAGGGTGGGTGGCGTCTGAGATTCGGTGGCAAATGTAGCAAGAGTAGGGGGGCTTCCCGAGTTGGCGGTCTTGCAAGCGGTTGTAGTGGATGAGTTGCTCTGTATATCTCTGTTGGTGATTAGAACAGAGAGAAGGTTTGTTTTTGCTTATAGAATGAAAAGCGCTTCAAAATAAGAGGAAAGCTCTATTTAAGAGGGAAGGCGATTTGTAATGGTCGTCCGCGCCTCAAGGAATTAAGGGATTATCAGTTGGCAGGCCGGGTAATGTTTTCAATCGTGGAATGTTCCAGAAGCGCGCGCATTGTTTAAGTTAGGGCTATTTTTTTTTGGGGTTTTTGATGGGCTACAGTTCCCGGTTCCCTTAACCCCGCTCTCTGTTATCTGATTGGCTCTTCTTGCTCTTCCCCCCAAATTTTTTTACACCCTGAGGTGAGGAATGGGGGCTGTGTCTTATCACGGGGTAATTTTTGTGTTAGTCATACACCCCCTCCTTTTATCCGCATGTGCTTGATAGAAACCCCCCTTACAAAAGACAATCAATCCTTGCAAAAGGGGACCTCTAAAACAGTTTAACAAAATAACACCCTCTTCTATACGCCAACAAGAGCGATCTTTACCTAATAGTTCTATAAATGAATCCCTTCTCTATATCTCCACCCCCCCCCCTCGAAGATAGAGATAAAAATAGTGACGGCGGTGATAGCACAATTGCTAAAATAAGATGACTAAGCCTTGATGACTAGGAAACACCTAGACACCAGATCCGTTCTATCCAGTACCCCCTAGATCCTCTTAAAATATATCATTGGGGTGTTTAATCTGCTTATTTAGTGGTAAAAAGGTATATGAGACTCCAAATATTAGTCCAGATGTCTTTCCATATTAATTGGAAGAAGTTGATTATTAACTAGTTTCATTTTATAAAGAATTGAATCTCTACTCATTTGCTTCACTATATTTTCTTAGTTTAAACACTTATTTGCTACAAAGTTTTTTTGCCAACTACTACTAGAGTCTTAATTCTTTAATATTAACACTAAAACAACATCTCCTAGCATTTTCAAGAGCATCAAAATAAGCAGAAAAGAGTCAGAATACTAATCCGTGATCTCAGATAACCAGTTAGTACGATGTATAGTTTATACAGGGCAAAAGCGTCATAACCATGTCCCCCCCTTTATGGAAAGCAAAGATCCTACGTATATATTAGCTTAAAATCATTAGCACGTTTGGCATTAATGTACAATTGTTAAACCTGAAAACAGCCCTGGTGCGCACCGCCATTTAAATAAACCATTCGTCAAACAAACCCAGTCATTAAACAACAAAGAGCAGCAACAGATTAGTTACCGAAACCGTACAAAGTACGACCCTGTCTCTTCAAAGCGTAGACAACATCGAGAGAAGTAACAGTCTTTCTCTTGGCGTGCTCGGTGTAAGTGACAGCGTCTCTGATGACGTTCTCCAAGAAGGACTTGAGAACACCTCTAACTTCTTCGTAGATGAGAGCGGAAATACGCTTGACACCACCTCTTCTGGCCAATCTTCTGATAGCTGGCTTGGTGATACCCTGGATGTTGTCTCTCAAAATCTTTCTGTGACGCTTAGCACCACCCTTTCCCAAACCTTTACCGCCTTTACCTCTACCGGACATTGTTGTTGTATTGTTGTATGTGTGTACGATTTCAAAGTGCGCCCAGTTAAAAAAAAGTGGGAGACCCCAGGTATAAATAATCTCACCAGTTTGCGCTGCGAAAAATGACCATAAGTTGTCAATCTTGGTCTGGGCGGATTGGTGGCATGTCGCGGACCAATCAGATCGTTTTCCTGGTGTTGTGGTGGCGCTGTTTAGGCAGGAAGTCGGGAGTGTGGGCGAGCGCGCCACTGTTGTGTGCTCAAAAATACGCGCATGAGTGTGCGTTTCTGAGCACGAATATATGTGATACAGCAACTGAGAATGGAATTTCGCGCTAAGGCGAGCGCCGATTTGTATGGCCAGGTTGTGAGTTCTTCATTCATGCTTCGCGACATTCTTGAGGCCGTGCTGAGAAGTTCGCGCGCGCACATAGAAAAACAAGGGGTGTTTTGGTGTAAATCTGGGACCGCTCGCCAATTCGCGCGACACAATCTACCTCCCCACAGGTGTGCCCACGTCTACCCACAACAAGGTGTAGATCTCAGCACTAACTTCCGCGCCCTGGCCCACACAGACACCGCGGCTGCGCACCAACTCGAAATGACGTTCTGAGCCCAAAAGCAATTACTTGGCTGAGGCGCGACCAATCAGAGCGCATTATTCTGGCGAAAATAGCCACGCCACCCACTCAACACACACACGCACACACGCACATCCGCTCCTCCCCCCCTCACGCCGCGAAATATATAAGGACGCCGCCGCCCACTTGTTTTTCCTGCGTCCTATTCTTTTATTACTATCAGTCTACAATGGCCAGAACTAAACAGACAGCAAGAAAGTCCACCGGTGGTAAGGCCCCAAGAAAGCAGCTCGCTTCCAAGGCCGCCAGAAAGTCCGCCCCAGCCTCTGGAGGTGTTAAGAAGCCACACAGATACAAACCAGGTACTGTTGCCCTCAGAGAGATTAGAAGATTCCAGAAGTCCACTGAGCTTTTGATCAGAAAGTTGCCATTCCAGAGATTGGTCCGTGAGATTGCTCAGGACTTCAAGACCGACTTGAGATTCCAGTCTTCTGCTATCGGTGCTCTTCAGGAGTCCGTTGAGGCTTACCTCGTCTCCTTGTTCGAGGACACCAACTTGGCTGCTATCCACGCCAAGCGTGTTACTATCCAGAAGAAGGACATCCAGTTGGCTAGAAGATTGAGAGGTGAGAGAAACTAAGTTTTTCCCTGTTTTTCTCTGCTCACGTTTTTCGATGGTTATATTTGTTTGGTTTTCTCTAAGGTTTTTGGGAACTTCACGGTTTTAATGTATATTAGGTAATGCTTTATGAGGAAATGGAATTTCCATATGAGTTTTACTAGTTGTGCTTGTAGTTTTTTCTCTATTTATTTTAACGCTATATTTCCTTTTGTTTGGTGGGTTTTCTCCTTGTACGCTTTTGTGATTGGTGATAAGATAGGCGGCTTTGACGAGGGCACAGCGCTTAGTCGCCATACAACAAATCAGGGACAAGGATTGGGGAGATATTGATGGCTTTCTCATTCTCTAATGGAAATGTAGATGGTGCAACTGTGGCCTGTTTTTTTTTCAGTATGTTTTGTTGTCTTTCTTCCGCTAGTGTTTCCCTTCGTGGACTGATTATCCGAATTAGGTAAAGGGGTCCACGCACTGCTCTGCTTCCCTTTTAGGAGAGTTGGAACACCGGTATAGATGAAGGAAGAAGGAGGCGGGGGGATAAGGACACAGGGGATACTTAAGAACCTTTAGCTCCCCTCTTCAGCACTGAGCGCAAGCAGTTGTTGATATATACCAAAGACCACAAAGAAGCCATGGGCCTCATCTCAGACGCCGTCACACACGTTGCGAGTACCTTTGCAGAGGACTTGAGACTACTGGCACTTGTTCTCATTGGTGTCTCTGCTTCTCTCTCTGCATACGTCTTCTACTCCAAGAAGCTGAAGAACAAGGGCCCACTTCCTGCTAAGCTTGCCAACAACAAGCATCGCCAATGGGGGACATGGACTGCTGAGGACTATAAGTTCCCAATCCCTCCAGCGTACCCGGAGTGGAACATCGAGACCACTGACCCAATCCCATACAGAGCGTTCAAGCACAAGTACAATGTCACCATGGGGATCCGCAACATGAAAAGTGAGGACTGGATTGAGCTTGATAACGAGTGGCCCAAGTTCCACCAGCTCAAGCTTGAGAGAATCAAGGAGAAAGGCGAGGAGGTATACGGTACACTTCCAGAGGCTTATGCGCCAGCAATGGAGCTTCTTGAGGAGTTCCGCAACTATCTGCCAGCCAGATATCCTTCGTTGTTCGAGAAGACCCCTACTGGTATCAAGAACTTGTACAATGGCGAAGAGTTCAACACCGTCAAGCCCACGATGGATCCGATGCTCATCGCCGCACACTTCACACAGGATGATCTTGCCATCATGGTTGAGAACGACAAGGGTGAGTATGTTTTGAAAGGCGGATGCATCATGCTGGCTGGTTTCTGGAGATTGAGAGACAAGATCAATTTGCCTCTATCTGCCATCCACACTACGGGTGATGTGCCAAAGTACAACACACACTTGAAGAAGGGCATGGAGAAGTTCTTCCAGCGTCTGACCCCGGAAGCGCCAATTGTGAGAAACAACTACTTTTTACAGACGGACGACCGTTTGGACTGGTCTGTATCGATTGGAGATGAAAACAACGAGAACGTGGGGTGGTATACGGCCCCAGCAGCCACTGACATCAACCAGGTCTGGTACCGCTCGGAGCGCCAGTCCGTGAGACGCCTCCCGCTGACGGGCGCTGCAGTCTTCACCATCAGAACCTATTTCCTTCCGCTGACGAAGATGTGTGAGGAGCCTCACGTGCCTCAAAGACTACTCAGCGGGATTGAGAGTTGGAGCGACGACGTGAAGGAGTACAGGGGCTACGCGGTGTTCGCAGACGTGGTGCTGCCGTATCTCAGAGAGCAGGCAGAGCTCCAGGCTGCAAACGGCTTCACCAAGGAGACCGACCCAGAACAGTATCCTATGTAAGAGAGAGAGAAAGAAAGAAAGTAAAAAATGTATATCGTTAGGCGCACTTTGCAGTAATGTAAACAAAAACATGGTCTCTTTTCCCACATCTCCAACCACTCCTACCAACATCCGGAAAAAAAAGAAGAGAGAAACGAACGGCTCAATGCTCACTCGACACCGCCACAGGATCATCGTCGTTACGGCCTTTGTCCTCTCGAAGATCCTCCACTTGGCGCTTCTCTATTCGACGCCGGGCCAGTTCGATCTGTCAACACCGGGGAAGACGCTGCTAGACAAAACCATCCGGTGGGACGCTGTATACTTCTCCTCGCTCTTTACCAAGGGCCCACAGTTTGAGCACGAATGGGTCTTTGCACCGCTGTGGAGCCGGCTGGTTTACCATGCTTCCGCAATGCTTCCCGAGATCCCGCCGATGGTGGTTGGACTTGTCATGTCGAACCTGTGCCAGATACTCACGGCGCTCGTATTGTACGAGTACACCATGGTTCTCTTTGCCGGATACTCTGAGATGGCGCTGAAGACGGCGGTGCTGTTCCTGTGGAGCCCAATGGGTGTTTTTGGAACGGTCGCATACTCGGAGAACTTTGCAGCGTTAATGTCCGTTGTGGGGCTCTACTTGCGTGAGGTTTCGTTCATGAACCAGAAGAATGCAGTATACACATTGAGCTCGGTCTTCTTCTCATTAGCATTCTGGACACGGTCGAATTGCATTGTTCTCGGTGCGTGCTACTTGTATGATCTCATTGCATTGAGAAAGAAGAGTGCATTGGTTAGTGGTGTTCTTCTTGGCGGTGCTGCTGTTGCATCGCTCTACCCTCCGTACAAGGAGTTCTGTCCTGGGAGAGTGTGGTGTGACAGTCTTGTGCCGTCGTTGTATTCATATGCACAGGCGCACTATTGGAACGTCGGGTTCATGAAGTATTGGACTTCCAATAACATCTTCAACTTCGTCGTCGCTACACCGGTCATTCTGCTCAACGTACTGGCAATCAGACACTTTATGGGTTCACGCAACCAACCTGTTGTCCTCAGTACCATCGTCTTCCTTGCAATCATTATGCTTTTTGCCCATGTTCAGATTGTTGTGCGCATTTCATCATTTCTTCCGCTCCAGTTCTGGTATTTGGCTCAGGAGCTCATCAACGGGAGGGGAAAAGGTTGGATTTTGTATCTCTGCATGTGGATCCCTCTTCAGACAGTTTTGTATTCTGCCTTTCTTCCACCGGCTTAGCATTTTTTTTTATAAAAAAACAGTAGATCAATTTACACTATTATTGGTTTCTGTGTAAAAGGAATTGTGGTTGTGTAAGAGAAGAAAAGTCTGGGCAAGGCGCATATGCGGCTGCGGGTTACTTCGCCACACAAAATCACAAAACAAAAAACCCATAATCTCCACAAAACCAACAAACAAGGACTACACAAGCCACAAAACAAAAAAAAAGAAAGAAATAGATAAATGGCACCAGTAAATCTCTCCAAACGACTGTGGTGTTACGGAAGTAACTGCTCAAGCACGTGGACTTGGGCCCGTTGGATCCTGTTTGTGCTCTTCATCCTCGGAATCATCCTCGTAATCATCTCTGCCATTCGTGTGAACAAGAGAAGAGGACAACAAGGGCGGGCCCCGATCGCAGGAACAGCGTGGATGACACCTCCGTCGTACTACCAGTCACAGAACCTGCAGAACCAGCAACAGCCCTATGTGCCACCGTACAGTGCCGAGGCGAACGAACAGGATATGGGTTATTATGACCAGCAGGGCGCATTCCACCCTTCAAAAGCACAGATGGCCCAACAGGAGAACAATACTTATACGCTCAACACGCTAGTTCCGGACCAGACGGGGATGAGTTCACCACCACCGGCACAGACAACGGGACAGAACCCTTCAGACGACTTCTCGAGACAATTCCAGAGATACTATGGTGTGACGTCTTCTTCGCAGAACCAGACGACTGCCGAGGAGTTTTCCCGTCCAGACGGTCCACCCCCAGCACACGTCCGCTGAAAGACTTGATGAAAATTTGTGATTTCTTTCCTTTTAATATAATATAAAAAAACTAACCATGTTGCGAGCAGAGCTCAGATCAGAGAGAAAGTATATGTGTGCGCGCCCCCGGTTCCCAAAGAGGAAGTTGTCCGCGCGGGGTGAACTAATCAGAGGTATGCGCCGGGACTATAAAAGGAGCCCCAGATGTTCGTCAAGAGACCCCTTGTGTTTCTCACACGTCGCTTCACAGCTTCAATCCACAGCATGTTCACCCCTGAGATCAAGAACAAGAACCTCATCAGAACGGGCGGCCTCATCAACGGCCAGTGGGTCACCGAGGGTGCTCCTTTCGAGGTCACAGACCCGGCCTCGGGCGAGGTCATCGCCACACTCCCAGACCAGCCGCTTTCCGTTGTGGACGAGGCCATTGACGCTGCTTACGAGGCCTTCAAGACGTACAAGAAGACGACCCCGCGCCAGAGATCCGCATGGCTCAGAAACCTGTACAACCTGATTCTCGACAACCAGGACGACCTCGCCAAACTCATCTCGTGGGAGAACGGTAAGACCTACGCCGAGGCCCTCGGTGAGATCAAGTACGGTGCGTCATACTTCGAGTGGTATGCTGAGGAGGCTCCAAGAGCGTACGGTGCGACGATCCAGCCGGGCAACCCAACCAATCGTGTCTTCACGCTAAAGCAACCTGTGGGAGTGTGCGGTATCATCACCCCATGGAACTTCCCTTCGGCCATGATCACGAGAAAAGCCGGTGCTGCTTTGGCTGCCGGCTGCACCATCGTTGTCAAGCCAGACTCCCAGACTCCGTTCTCTGCGCTGGCCCTCGCTTACCTCGCCGAGGAGGCCGGCTTCCCAAAGGGTGTCTTCAACACCGTCATTTCGCACACGCAGACCCCTGCGTTCGGCCTCAAGCTGTGCGAGTCGCCAAAGGTGAAGAAGATCTCCTTCACAGGCTCCACCAACGTCGGCAAGATCCTGATGCAACAGTCCGCATCGACGCTCAAGAAGCTGTCGTTCGAGCTCGGCGGTAACGCCCCAGTCATCGTGTTTGAGGACGCCGACATCGACAACGCCGTCACCCAGACGATCGCCACCAAGTTCAGATCACTGGGCCAGACGTGTGTCTGTGCCAACAGAATCTACGTGCACAAAGACATTCTCGAGGAGTTCCAGGAGAAACTGGCCGCCGTCGTCAGAGATTTCAAAGTTGGCCACGGCCTGGACCCACAGTCCACCCACGGCTGTTTGATCAACGAGCGCTCGCTCGCCAAGGTGGAGGATCACGTCCAGGACGCCGTTGCAAAGGGCGCTAAGACGCTCGTTGCCGGTGGCCGCCGTGCCGACCTCGGGCCAAACTTCTACGAGCCAACGCTTCTCACCAACGTCACCCAGGACATGAAGGTGGCCAGCGAGGAGACGTTCGGCCCGCTCGGCGCCATCATCCCATTCTCGTCCACCGAAGAAGCCGTCTCCTGGGCCAACGACGCCTCTGTCGGCCTCGCAGCCTACATCTTCACCAAGAACGTCACCACCTTCTACCAGGTCTCCGAGGCCTTGGAGACGGGAATGGTGTCGTGCAACGTTGGTGTCTTCACCGACTGCGCCATTCCATTCGGAGGTGTCAAGGAGTCCGGTTTCGGTAGAGAAGGTTCCCTCTACGGTATCGACGACTACATGGTCATCAAGTCCGTCAACATCGGAAACATCACCTCTCTTTAAGGCTCATGAACAATGTATGTATTTACGTTTTTTGTCCTTTGGAGATTCTGGTGTAGTCTACTCTTTGGAATTTTGTAGTGTAGTAGTATATTCTCCAAGTCTTTTATTATATTAACGCGTGCGTACGCGCCCTGTTTAACACGCGCGTTTGAGAGATCAATAAAAGCTCTCTCTTTCTCCATCTTCAACACGCTCAACACGCGGGTTCCTTTTCTCCCCCTTCCCCTCCTCCATGGACCTCTACAAACACTTTCCAGACTCGGAGCTCAACTTCAATGACATCTTCACACGATCGATCCCACTGCTGAAGCAGCATCAGATCTCCACAATGGACATGCTCACAACCGCACCGATAGAACTCTCCCAACGAACAACAATCCCACAACGAGATATTCAACTCTTTGTTGACACTCTACAAGAGGAAACGACTAAAAATTTCACACTGGATTCAACCCCTGTGAGGAAGAAAGAGTGCTTCACCACAGGAATTAAAGAGTTGGACACGTTGCTTGGTGGTGGGATTCATCTGGGTCAAATCACTGAGATCTTTGGTGAAGCTGCCACAGGTAAATCTCAACTTTGCATGCAACTAACCAAATCCATTACACTGAGCAAAGAAAAGGGTGGACTCGATGCAAATGCAGTATACATATCCACAGAAGGAAATTTGGAAACAAAGAGACTCGTCGAAATTAACAATGATATGGATCGTGTCTTTTGTATCAATTGTATGGATATGGAAACTCAAGAACATATAATGCAAGTCCAACTCCCAGTCTTAATTGAAAAAAAGAATATCAAACTGGTCATCATTGATTCCATTTCACATCATATACGTGTCGAATTAGAAAACAGTGGATACAAAAGTTTTCTCAAGAACAAACAACTCGTCAGTGAGATGAGTAAAAAATTGTTGGACATTTGTACAAAGTATAACGTTGCCATTGTCGTCACAAATCAAATGAGTGAAATCCCCGAAAGAGAGATCCTCAATACAGACTACAAGAAAGTGTCTATGGATTATCAGATTGGATGGTTAAGTGGATGGGATAACGAATCCGTACATGAGGATATCATTAAGGGTGGTGTTCCTACATTGGGATTAGCTTGGTCAAATCATGTAACAGTAAGAATATGTTTGAAAAAACGCTATCAAAGGGGAACTGAAGAGTATTGGAGTGTACAACGCAGACTCAAGTTGGTGTATTCATCAAATCAGCCAGAACAAGGTGAACTCAGCTTTCAAATAACAAAATCAGGCATTGTGGGTGAATCAAGCAGCCAATTCAAATCTGCTTCCTGAATTCATACCAGAGGCTCTTGTTTGATCATCATCCTCATCCTCAATGATATCATCATCAAACATCACTTCATCTTCTGAATATGTCAAGTCGTATTCTTCTTCATTGTCCATGTCGTTCCCAATCGTCGTTCTTTTGCGGGCATCAACAGGACGCAGACTTGGAGAGTTATTCAGTCTGAATCCATCAAGATACAAAAATGCCACTCTTTTGCGTTTCTTGTTGAAGATGAACCACTTCATTGTCCAAAGTTGACCTGGTTCATCATTAAGGAAAAACTTCTCATCATCTTCAGTATTCAGTTCAAACATCACACAATCATTCAAGTCCATCTGACTATTTATCGTATCCCAAATCCATTCCATATCATTGTTCTTACCCAAGGAAATCAAAGTGTTGTCAAATTTGGATCTGAGACCATTCATTGTAATCTTGGAGAAATCCATTGGTTCCAACGAAGTGAAGTCATTATCCGGATACGTAGCATTGAGCACACCAATCAAATGGGCAAATACTTTCCGACTTGTACTTTCGTTCAATGGTCCAAAAGGTGTTGAATCCAAAGACCTTGGAGAAGATGAATGTTCAACAGAAGTCGAAAGATACGCGTCAGATGAACTGAAACGTCTCTTTGCTTGGACAAAGACTTCATTTGGGGTATACTTGGACTCTGTGGACTCGATGATAGCGTCAAACTGCTTGTCAACGGTCTTGTAGAGCTTTCTGTCGGACTGCATTGGCTTCGTCGTAAACAAGTCACAACCTCCAGTGATGTGACAATCCGACGTGTCAAAGTTGAGGAACTGGTTGACGAGCTCAATGTCTGTTTCGTCAAGGAACTGAAAGGTATGGGTTAGTAGAGTGATTACAAGTGGCATGATGCCAGAATAAAACCGTACGAACCTTCATAGTTACCGCTGTTCGTGTTTGGTGGTGGGCAACGTTCGATGCGTTTTGAAGTGTAGGGCGGCAAGGGTATCAGACTTGGAACCGGGCGGTAAAAAAAGAGAGAGCTTAGTTGGGGGGAGATAAAAAGTGCGCACACTGTGGTTTAGACGTTCTTTCGGGTGGGGATTCCAGCGTTGTGTGGTGCAAGTGTTTGGTTTGAGAAGGAGAGAGACTCGTGGGTCTATCTCGTCGTCACGAGTTCGCGCAATTGGCCCGGTAACTATCGCTAACTCCACGTTAAAGACTCGCTCAAGTGGAAGGCCGGGTAACTAATTTATGCGCGCAGATGGTTATGTGGCACTTGAAAGTTGACACAAAAAGAGCAACAGCAATAACGAAACCCACAAAGAAGAGAGTGACTTCTGTGGTTGGGCATTGATATTTGATACCCCGCATATTTGTAGGTGATTTATGCACACTGTGTGCTACTACGATTCTTCTACACTCCAAAGATCCTTCACATGGAGGGAGAGATGAGCACCGGAGTTAGGCCCCCCAGAGCAAGCTTAGCGAGCTTGAAATTAGATAGATAGAGAGAGAGAGAGAGAGAGATTCACACCGGAGCTTCTTTTTTTCAAAACAAATAGTAGTAGAAGGGTACACAAAAAAAAAGTAGCGACATCAATCTACTAGTTGTGTGTTAAACTGTCAGTTGCTAGAAACTAGATCTCACTGTGTTGCTCCGTATGACGATGCCTTGCTTGGCCGTTTGTTCTATGCAGCGGAGGGAAAAAAAAAGAACCTGTCAATGAGGCCCCCCACAGCTTGAAGAAGACACAAAAAAACCCACCACAGACGCCGAAAAACAAAGGCTTGGAATACAGAACAACTTCGTGAGTTCTATTCCTACGCATTTAAACCCTTCGTAGTGCATCGGTTCCTACGTGCCGCGTGTGAAATTCGGCTTTGTGGGCCCTAGCAAGACTGAAATTTCATGTTTGCTAGAACGTAAACAAACCCACGTCAGGCTTCTTCGCGCATCCCGGGCAGCAGCTATAAAACGTGAGGTACACCCCCGCCCCTGCTGAGCCTCCTCAATTTCCCAAACATCAACCATGGCCTCCACAGATCAGACAGGGTCGTCAACACAGGCCTTTGTGTCTTCCCTCATCTTCTATGGCATTATAGGCGCCATCCTCATCATCATTTTCACTGTTTTCAGGCCGAAGGAGCGCCGTGTTTATGAGCCAAAGACCATCGAACTTGCTAAGAGCAAGAAGGAGCAAATCCCACCTCGAGTGCCAAAGGGCCCTATCGCTTGGGCTACCTTCATCATCTCGAGACCACAATCTTTCTTCTTGCAGTACGCTGGCATCGATGCTTACCTCTTTTCTCGTTACCTTGGCATCTTTGCTGGTCTTTCTCTTCTTTCCTGCTTCATACTCCTGCCTATTCTTTTGCCGGTCAATGCAACCAATGGACAGAACCTTGAAGGATTCGACTTGTTAGCCTATGCCAACGTCATTCCAACAGGCTCGAACAAGTACAGATTCTTTGCTCACGCATTCCTCTCGTGGATCTTCTTTGGTCTTGTCATATTTGTCATTTACAAGGAGCTCGTCTACTATGTTTCCCTCAGACATTCTATCCAGACGACCCCGATGTACGATGGACTGCTTTCCTCCAGAACCCTGATGCTGATTGACATCCCTGAAAAGTTCTCCGATGAGATGTCCTTGAAGACGGTTTTCCCTTGTGCTCAAAGAATATGGTTCGCAAGAGACTACACTGAACTGTCCAAGCTCGTCAAAGAGCGTACAAAGCTCTCCGGAAAGTATGAAGGCGCTCTGAACAAGGTGGTCCAAAAGGCTGTTAAGTACAAAGGCAAGCTGGTCAAGAAGGGTGAGAAGTTGCCATCGGAACCACAGGACTACATTCAGAAGCAGCCAACCCATAGACTTGGAAAGATTCCTCTGATCGGTAAGAAGGTAAACACTATTGACTACTCCATTGATCGTATCGGAGAATTGAACGACGATATTGCCGCCAGCCAGAAGACGCCGGATACTGCCAAGCAGCTGCAGACCGTCTTCATTGAGTTCCCGAACCAATTGGAAGCTCAAAGAGCTTACCAGGCAGTTCCATACACTGAATTTAAGGATCGCTTCATTGGTGTATCCCCTGATGATGTGGTTTGGGACACCTTGTCTTACTCTCCAATTATGAGACGTATCAGAACTATTGCGGCTAACACCTTCCTGACCTTGTTGATTATTTTCTGGGCAATTCCAGTTGCAGTGGTTGGTTGTATCTCTAATATTTCATTCTTGACTGAGAAGATACATTTCTTGAGATTCATCAACAACTGTCCTACAGTGCTGCTTGGTTTGATTACAGGTATTCTCCCAACCATCGCATTGGCCATCCTGATGTCTTTGGTTCCAGTCATTATCAAGGCTGTTGGTAAGCAGTCTGGACTCACTACCCATCAACAAATTGATCTCTACTGTCAATCATGGTACTTTGGTTTCCAGGTTGTTCAGGTCTTTTTGGTTGTTACTCTGGCTTCCTCCGCTTCCTCTACTGTTACTGCCATTATCGACGATCCAAGCTCTGCCATGACTTTGCTCTCCCAGAACCTTCCAAAGGCATCCAACTTCTACATTGCTTATTTCCTCTTGCAAGGCCTCATGACTCCAGCAAAGTCGTTGCTCCAAGCCGTTCCACTGATTCTCTCAAAGGCCCTTGCTTTCCTCCAGAACACACCAAGAAAGAAATGGACAAAGTACAACACCCTTTCTACACCACAGTGGGGCGTTGTCTATCCACCTATTGAGTTGTTAATCGTGTTGTATTTGGTCTACGCTATCATTGCACCTATTCTTTTGATCTTCTCCACATTTGCTTTGGCACTCCTGTACTTGGCTTACTTGTACATGACCACCTACGTTTATGGACACCCAACTATTGATCTCAGAGGAAGAAACTATCCAAAGGCTCTCTTCCAAACCTTTGTGGGTATTTACCTTGGCGAGATTTGCTGTTTGGGTTTGTTCATCATGTCCAAGTCTTGGGGCCCCGTTGCTATTGAGGGTGTCATTCTTGCTGTTACTGTTCTTGCTCATCTTTATTTCAGACGCAAATTCGAGCGTTTATTTGATGCTGTTCCAATTTCTGCTATCCAACAGGCAAGAGGCGAGAATGTTGAATATCCAAGAGATCAAGGATTCTCTGAAATCACAACTGTTGGTAAAAACTACGCTTCTGAGAATGGCTCTGGTGAGCTTCCAATTGCTGAGAAAATTGAAAACACTGCTGCTACTGTTGATTCCAACTCTTCCAAGAATGACACCGTGATTGGTGGTGCACCGGAGGGCAGTAATACCAAGGGATTGACCCAGGCTGATGTCAACGAAGCAACCGATTTGAACACTATTGAGAAGCAAGCCAAGCAGAAACCAGGAATGGTCCTCAAGAGATTCTTCAGTCCAAAGGATGGTTACAGCTTCTCACTGATCCGCTCTCAGCTCCCTTCTATTTTCAACCTCTCTACAGCGTATAGCCCGGAGTTCTTGGACACAGCCTACAATGACCCTGCAATCACAGATGAGGAGCCACATATCTGGATTCCAAGAGATTCACTGGGCGTTTCTCAGTACGAGATTGCTCAGGCGGAAGGCAAGGTGGACGTTTCGGATAGCAACACAACTTTCAACGAGAAGGATAAGTTTGATGTGACGGGACCTCCTCCAGCATATGTCGAAGAGACTCAGGTTTGATGGTCTTCTATCCGTACATCTAGTGTGACCAGAAACACGTAGATCCTCTTGTGCCTTTGTTTGACTAGTTATTTTCCCTTTAATTGTGTACCACTTTGTTAATTTTCCAATTATCTTGTTGCGATTTAGTAGCTGAGGGATGTGCCGTACGATTGACCCATAGAACGAGTTCGCGAACAGAATTTCGCGAAAAGCAAGCCCCTTATCAGCTTCTGGGGTATTGATTGCTGTTTGGGACTTACGCCACCTCCAACCAAGTTGTCACTTCATACCACCCGAACCATGCCAACAACTCACAAGCCCGTAACACTTAGGGTTGAATACAATGGGACCCAGAAGAAGATTTCAACCACCGGAGAGGAAGTTAGTGAAGCTTTTTTGATGAGCACCGTTCAGAAGCTCTTCAACATAACTGAAGCTCACTTCACACTTCTCAGAAAATCAAAGCGTTCTAAGGGCTACGTCAAGCTTGAGTCTACAGCGGACTATAAGTCTCTTAAGAGAAGTCTGCAGGTGAAAAATCACGTGAAGCTCAGAGTTATCCCTTCTGAGACAGAGAGAGACTGCGTCTGCAAACGTTCGGCAGATTCGCCCCCATCAGAACCAACCGGATATGATTGTCCACTTGATGACAAAAAGTTGGAGGCACTCTGCTCCAGGATTGATGAGCTTCATATGGACTTCGAGAAGCACGATGCGCTTCACAGAGAAAAGGAGCAGAGCGACCAGAGCGAGAAGAGCGAATCGATCAAGGCCAACGTCCACCACTGGATATACTGTGACGTTTGCAATCCTCCTGGAGTGAATTCAGAGGAGATCCACGGATGCCGGTACAAGTGTGAGATTTGCCCTGATTATGATCTCTGTGAAGCTTGCTATTTGTCTGGAAGAGCTAATGGTAAACATTCTCAATCTCATCCAATGTCCAAGATACCTACTCAAAATGCCCAATCCATTTCCTGGAGTAACTTCAAGCCTACTCACAGCGACGTCTACATTGACATTTCTACAAGAGACCCTGTCTATAAAGAGAAGCTGGTTGAGGTTATTGAGAAATTTGACACAACGGAGAAGCTCTTGAACCTTACTCGTTGTGCAGAGAGATATAACAAGCTTCTTGACTTGGTGGGCTGCTTGGATCAGGATAAACTATTTGAAGTTGTCAAGAAGGGACTAGAAGTGACTGAAAAACTCTCAGACGACTCACCACGTGTTAATGTCCATGTCACCAAGCAAGGAAATCTTATTGTGTTCAAATTGACAAATATGTCTAGTGTGGAGACGCCACCAGGTCTTCTTCTGAATTTTGATGCCATTGGAAAAGATTCGAAGACAACTCTCAGACTCTTCGTTGGACCGGAGTCTCTTCCTCCTAATGGGTTCAAGAGAATTGTCTATAACACCAACGGAATTGACAAAGACATTCTACAGGCGCAGAAGTTCAATTTCGAAATCACTGATCAAGATAATAGAACATTCTGCTCTGGGAACTGTTTAGGTTTGGAGCAAGAGTTGTGCTTAACTGAAACGGGAGCTGAAACTGGAGCTGGAACCGAAATGGACACAGGTATTTGTCAAAAACCAACTGGGAATGACGACAAGGTTAAGAGTGAGTCAGATGTTAACTCCTCGACAATTTCGCCTATTGATTTGATAAGTCCTGTGGACTCCAATTCTGAAAGCTGCGACAGTTCCGAAAATGATGACTTCACTCTCGCAGACTATGACATACTTTCCACAGATGATTATGCCACCGAGTGAACTCGGAGTTTCTACTTCATTTTATTTTGTTTTTGTTTATATTTGTTATTATTTATCTGTTTTGCACGGACAATAGCAAAAATCTCCCGCATCCCCCGCCCTTGAAGATAGAGCGGCTTGACGCTAACTAAAGTTGTAACAGGAGAGTATTCTCACACGATTCTCTCCCATTAGAACACATAAACCCCATGTGGCCACAAACTCCAATTTTCTAACTCACCCAAACATATATTACCCCTTTTGCCGCTGCATCAACGCATCGTTTCTCTTTAATATTTAAGTAGTCCAGAATAGAGAAACTCATTTTCGTATTCCCGTCCTCCGGGACTCATCATCGATATCCCCAGTTCATCTATTCTTCCAGTCACGACCTGCTGACCGACACCCTGGTGCATTGTTCTCTTACTCTCTCTCTCTCTCTCTCTCTCTCTCTCTCATGGAGGCGATCTGTTTATCTTTCGAGTAAACACAGAGACGGATATGGCATTCCGCGTTTGTCGTCTCTCGCACTCTTTTGGAATTACTGTTCTTATCATGTGCCTTTCCTACCATAGTTTCTTCTACCAACGGCATACATTTAAACAATCTGGACTTTCACGAATTTTAAGGAGTTAAGATCCTTCCATCCCCGCACATCCCTCATTCCCACTAACCAACACTCGCAGTACCACAAGGAACCAATAACTGAGTACCCAAGACTTACGGGACTGTTCTTCCTCTTTCTCTAATGCTACCTGGAGGGCAGACAGCAAATGGCAGCTCCCCTACTCTCGAGCGATGTGTCAGTGGGCATTGTACGTCGCGTCTTATCTTCGCCCCGCGCCCTCATCACCACCATCGATGAGAGGGTGAATGCTCCTCGCTGGATGTCTTCAGCACACCCGAATCCATGTTCCATTGGAGGTTGAGGTTCTACTCGTCGTCGCCGATGGGCTGTGGGCTGCCCCCCTGAGCGTCTCTTATCCCTTGACGCGTCTAATCTCAAGCGCGCGCATCCCCCGCAGAACTTTCCTCTCTTGCGCCAACAACATCTACACACACCTACACATCCAGCGCATGGCATCCAACACGGTGGTAAGCTTCTGGTGATTGGTCTTCAACTGGTTTGCGACTGGTCAATGTCTCCTGGCTCGGATGCTTGTTTGTTTTTCTTTGCCACCGCTTCTGGTCGTGGCTCCTCTCCTGACATGGTGATCTCTCGTCAGATCTGCTGTCGACCTTGGACTTGCACACAGCATTTCATTCGCTGTGAGATGGTTATCCTTTTCAAGCTCTTCTGTTTTCCACATGCTTCAACCCGGTGATTGTATGTCGCTCTGGCTGGTTCTGTTCTTGCCTCTTGCCCCAGTCATCATCGCGTTACTACGTCTTGAATGGGCAATCGTTGCTCCGCCTGCTGGCTTTTCTGGACTTCGGAAACCACAAATTGCTTACCTTATGACGCGTCTGGTTTTAATTTCTTCTGGCGTGTGGGGTTTGTTTACATTTCCAGTGACCAAGGGGGGGGGGAAACCACTTCCGTCTTTGTGGCATCTGGCATTGTCCGAAGCTTATAAAAGGCTCAGATCCACTTAAGACTTTCTTCTCTTCTCCCAACCACATCCACTCACTCACCCGGCCTTCCACCACACGGCATCGAGCACGGCGGCAAGCTCCTGGTGACTGGTCTGCGGCTGGTTTACCACCTCTTCTACATCTGTTGTTGGTGATCCATGATGCCTTTTTCACTGCTGCTGCTGCTCATGATCTGTGCTGATGAACACTCCTTGTCATCCATCGCTGGTGTTTTTCTTGCACTGTCGTCTCGTTGATGATCCCCTCCACCACTTTGTTTCGCGATCCTCCACCACTTTGTTTTTCGTTCGCGATCATCCGCCACTTTCACCACTTTGTTTTTCACCCGCGATCAACCAACCCACACTCTACCACTTTTTGTTTGTCGCTCGCGATCACTTTTTTTGTTTTTCATTCGCGATTTACTACCTACGATCAATTTTTCAGCCACCACTGTCGTTCGCGCTCATCCCTCACTGATATTCTCGAAGTTCGCGGTCCACACTGATGACTTTTTCCACTCGTTGACTCCTCACTCCTCGGCTTCTAGTATATATATGTAGGCATTTGTAGGGTGTGTATGGAGGAAGGGGGTCCACTATATTGGACCTCCACCACCTTCCTACATGCCATCTCCTGGGCGACCAGGGGTGTTCTCTCAATGCTTATAGAACCCTTCCTGGTTGCCATGGAGGCCCCCTTCTAACATGGTTCGGACACATCTTCTTTCTACGGCCTCCTACTGAGCTCTAGCTCGATTTCCTGGAACCCTCGCCATACCAAGCCTGCTGTGGCTGTCCTAGAAGACCATAACACCAAGGGAAATATCACTATTCAGAACATTTTTTATGACTTCTCATCAAAGATAACCATCGCCGAAGCTCTCCGCAATTTTTAGTAATTATGTCCTCATATACTACGAAAACTATCT